>JAQGAV010002331.1:0-16201 GCA_034691345.1 Phasmarhabditis papillosa
GCTTTATAAGGGAAAAAGCAATTTTGCTGGGGTAAAATTGCACTTTTGAATGAGAAGTCCGTCATCGCGGCACGTTAGCTACAAACGGCGCTTGCAGTCTAGGTTTTAAAACAGACTATATTTGTAACTCACTATTGATAGTAGATATGCGTGTAGAAGAACTTCGTAAAAGGTCCCTATCTTGCGGCGACAAATACAGAAAATGAGGAATATAAGAGCTATTAGTGCACATAGCTGGTGAATAGAAAACATTATACCCACTATCACCGACTTGTCCAGTAACATTTTGTATAGGATTCTGTAAGAGTACCTTGTGACCCAGTAATTTTGTCGTTGTATTAGTAGCACTTTTCTTATTTGCTGAACTAGGATTGGCCTAACTCTTTGTTTTGAACTATATATCATAGTAGTTTAACTTGTTTTGGCATCTTTAGCAATTTCTTATAAATTGCCTGCGTATTGTGGATTGTTTTGCAAGCAAAGAGTTTACTCCAATTGTGTTCTTAGAATGTGACATTTACCAAAGGGTGAGATTATTAACGGAGCATGTGTACAGTGGGTAATGTAAGATAATTGTTGCATATGATAACACTATTAGTTCACTGAGATTAATGTACTTTATGAACTAACCCAAGTATTGAACTGGCCAAACATTGGAACATGGCCGCAAAAATAGAAGCATAGTACGCACTCAGACCACACATGGACATATCTGTCTCCACCTTTAGTTCTAACGGCATTTACACCTATTGGGAGAGATCTATCAATAAGATTAATGTTACAATATAATAAGTAGTATTCAAAAGACAACATAAGGTAAGCATCACTTATTTGGTGTTATAAATCTCTGTTTCATTCCCGCCTGCGCTGATAATTGCTGGAAAAACGCCTTACATAATCGGGTGGGAATAGCTCCCCGCTTAGAAAATAGAAACAGTTTAGCTAACTAGATGGAGCAATTTTTTCATTTAGAATTATTATTTGTATGGGTGGGCTTATAGATTAAGCGATTAGCCTATAGCTAGCTATCAGCAGCAAGACAACCGCCATAACTCGCATTTTTATCCTAAATTAACAAAATTGTTTTTAGATTTGTGGTGCGTAGAATATTTATATTTAGAAACCAGAAGAACCATTGCCTACCAACTATTTTTAAGTATACAAAACCGTTAGGGATACAATAATAATGCTTTTATAGAATACTCGATCAAAGTAGTCACAGTTAAGCGCGCTTGTAATAATAAATGTAACCTAATCATAAGTATTCTAGAAATATAATAGAAAGAAAGTCACCCGTTTCTAACACCGTTTTTACTGAAAGTATTGTCATTCCAAATCTTAGTTCTCTATAGAAAAAATAAAGAATGCAATTTCTGTTAAAAGTAATGATTTATACTTGGGGTATTGGGTAACCAGATTGGGTTTATTTAATTATTATAATCTTAAATTAATTGCATTATAGTATACCAAAATAAATTCATATACGGTATATGTCACATCACGGTGGAAGCAGAAAAACTGAGGAATCAACCAAAGTTGGCCGTCTTAAGTCTCAAGGTTAAAACATTGGGTTAATTGAAAAATATGATCTGTTTTCTCTTTGAATTTTCTTTGTCGGTGGCACTACAAGGTGGTCCACAACCAAAAATCGAGGGGGGGGGGATTTGGAGGCGGTGAATCTGCGAATATTGGAAGGTTTGCTAATAGGAAAAGGATAGAGAAACACGGGAAATGATTAGAAAATTGAACGAAATTGAGGGTAAAGCAGTAGCTAAAATAGGCTTAGAGAGGGGCAACGGAGAGAGAGAATAGACAGGGACCACCCAGAATAGAATATTTAAATGGTCACCTGTTTATTAACACCACGGGTCGGGTGCAAATCACCCATAAAGAACGTTTATTAAGAGGTCGGTATCAAGAGGATCAAAAATGAATGGACCACCCATAGATGGGGGACTATAAATATAGATATTTGTCGGTAGGGTGAGAAAAGGTATGGATAAACTAAGCTCAATCCAGCTCGGGTTTGGAGCATCCCAGTAGCGAGGCACTGAGAACTAAATATTACTTTAAAAATATTACTGTAATTTACACAAGCAAAGCGTTAGCCGCTAATCTCAAACCCCTAGTGTTCATAACATTGTTTAAATGTTTCTAAAACATGAATTAGTGTCCGGGTAAAACCTCTAGAAAGCATATTAATTTGACCAATTGACACTAGAAAACTACCACTTTTCCTTTTATATTTAGAGAAATTAGATTGCAATGACTTTTTCTAAACAGCAGTCTAGCCTAGATACTGATTACCTGGCAATACAAAAATACCTGCAAATCTAGCTTCTTTTATGACATAGCACTTTTGACGAAGCTATTATATTCTGTATATTTAGGTTTCCAGTGCTGTATCCTGTAGAGCAGCCGTGCTGTATAAACTGAATAGAAAATCGGTGGATTGGGAGCCTTTTCTTCAAAATTAGCACCGTCTCTTTCTAGGATAATGGGCTGGAAAACTAGCTCTTGATATAGACTATATCTTTCACAAATAAATATCAAATGTTTTTGTAAGATTTAGTCCCTAACAACTACCATAACTGGTAGTGTCCTGTTGCAAGTTCGGAATCTGGAAATTTATTTCAAGGATCCCGCATAAAAGGTTGAATAAAGTTACACTTCTTTCGTGCCATCAGAGTGAACAGAATACGCTCTATTCATTTATATTATATTGAAAGTTATATAAATTATATAACTTTCAATTAGTTTGCTGGTGTTCTTCTTCCTTTTTTATTAAACTTGTCTCATTTTTTTCTCGCATATCTTCGAAACAAGTAGCGATAACGAAAAATAGCATACATATCTTATTTGCAAAGGAATTACTCTTCAAAATTGTATATTGGTCATTTTCATACATTTTTTGGGTTTTGGGGCTTTTCCATTTAAAGTTTTCGTTTCTAATTCGACTTGTTTAACCAATGCCGGTACCGACCGACTGTGAATTACCGGGTTTATTGGACTTGAATCAAATGAATTCAACTAAAACAACATTGGTCTATTCATTTTTATAGTTTTTAAGTTCTTTAATGATATTTTTGGTAATTTTTCTTCTTTTTCTGCAATCTATCTCAATTTTGCTCTTTGCAAACGCACTGAAATTTAGTTGAAAATGTGGTATAAGCGTCTTCAAATTTGAAAATTTCGGTACCAAATATACTCCTGTTTCAATGATGATTTCATCGTTTTTTCGTAAACTTTTTTTGATAAAAGTTATATATTCATCTAATTTGAACTTTCTCTTTAAAAAAATAAATTAAAAGTTCAATTTTGAAAATTTGGCGGCACGTCTCTAACTAGAAGATCATATTCAAGATGTTCAAAGGGAACTTCCAACTGGATGTCTATAAAAGATGCTATAATCGTGCTACAAAGTGTAAAGCAGCAAAGCTTTGGGAATAATGAGTTGTGTTTGATAGTTGCGAAAATCCGTGTGCTGCTACACTAATGAGCGTTATTAGACTCAGTTGACAATTCGAGTATATCTGTTACGTCATAAATGTTATTACTTAAACCGACACTATTCCACGGAAACAAGCATAAACTTTACTGTTTGCCATGGAGCAACAGATTAACATTACATCAAACTTCTAGACAGTTTATCTTGTTTATTAATTACCGACGGTACCGTCTATAGATAGGGCGCTAACAATAAATAGCGCAAAACAAGAAGCTCAAACTAATTGTTGTTATCAAAAGTTTAAACTCCAACTAGGGCAGTCTGGCAGATCCTGGAAAAGCAGATCCATTTTGTACGAATTATTAAAGATGAAACTCAGTGTTGGGAATATGGTAAAATATACTGAATAAATCAAAGCTACCGAAACCATTTTCGAAGGCCTTCAGTTTGAAAATGCTTTACAGTTAGTAGTGTCGACCTATTCAACGTTCCCCGATTAAAAAGCTAAAGCGTTCTGTAGAAACCAATAAATTAGAAGATTTCGTTAGGTTTCTTCGGCGAACAAAATTACTTAGTCGTATCTGAAAAGTATAAACTCTATGAAGTATTTTTGTATAGTTATTATATTGCAAACAGCTTAGCCTTAGGAATAGTTAACTGCTCTCGAAGGGTCTCATTTACAGCAATCTAGCTTATTCAAATATGTAAATTGTATGGTAAGACTCGCTTAATTAGAGCGTAAAAAACTTCCAAATACTATTGAAGCAACTTTGATAGGGCTTGATTTTAGAAAAATATAAAATAAAGTTAAATACAAACCTAAATATATTTAAAAAATATATTAATAGCTGACTTGCTATAATGAATACTTTCTGTATTAAAATATTAAAGTATTTGATTTACTCTATCACTCGTATCACACAATAATGGTAGATTTCTTCGAGGAAGGGCGTCATTCCGGAATCTTCTGAGCAGAGACGGCCTTTCTAACATTCAGTCTTCGGGTGCACGAAAGCTTTTAGTTTCTGTGTATGTATGTTTTTAGACCCCACGTGAGGGTAAGTTTCGGTGATTCTCGGATTCAACCGACTATCCAAATCCGCTATCAACTATAATAAAACTACGTCAAAGCAGTAGCAGTTCAGAGTGATTGGACCGATTATTTAAACTATTTCTTTCTGGATTAACATTTTAATTTCATATTTAAGTTATGGTTGTTCATAGACTATGTTCGTGGTAGCAGCTGCTTTCAAATGTTCTAATATGTCAGTTTTTATTTCTTTATAATACTGTAATTACAAAGTTAACTTTATTACTAAATTCATAAGTTGACAGGGCGTCCATTGAGTACCTCAGACTGTACTACCCATTGGCAATCGTATTTTCACTTAGGCGTATTCATCACCCATACAGAAAAACAGTCTTTTAAGTATCTTATTTTATTATACTTATTATATTTACAGTATTTTGTTAATAATACAACAATGTTAATTATTATTTAAATAAAATCCTTCTCCAATACATTCAGATGCCTTATTTTTCAAATACTTAAGAAATATTGTTTATTTCCTTAGAATAAGTTCCGCATTGCAATTGCCTAAGAGGGTTTGTGTGAGTTCACAGGCACTTTCTAGCATTAGATTTGGAATTATCATTAGTCCACGTTTCTGTTTCGAGTGTCTGGCGTCTCTCGGTGAGTAAGTAGTGACCCCCACCCTCTTACGACAATAAAACTATCATATGTTGTACGTGATTATTTCTATATTTTATTTATCTCCACCGCAGACACTCTAGTCTAACAATAGTTCATTCCCATATATTCTAGACTAATACTCTCATACTCTTAATCTCAGCTCTCTTTACTATTTATCGCAGACAATCCAGTATGTTATTTCTATTACAGCTTCCACAACGGTGCTTCTACAGCGCTTTAGCAGACTTTTTGAAATTCGTGCCATTCGCCGAAGTTATTTAATGGATACTCCAATAGATATTAGAGGTTTTTATTTACTATATTTACTTGTTTTCTGCTTGGGTGTTCCGTGCGGTGGCCAAACAGGCCCAGAACAAACCGAAGTGTTTTACGTAAAAGAGACCTAGTTTTAAATACTTAAAGAATAATAAGTAAAGAAAGTGTACGTGTATTCATTAATAATAATATTAATAATTGTTTGTTTGACAATTAAAATATTTATAAAAGTTTTCGGTTAAAAGTGAAACTTCATTGAAACAGATGATGTTTCCCGTTTCGCTGCTATTTCGCTTAGAGTTGGGGCGCGGTTAGAGAAAAAGAGTAGACATGCCCGGCGATAAAAGAAGGAAATGTGTATTGATATATTAACAAAAAGCCTTGTGTTCGACTAAAGCAGCTAATACTGGTTCAATTTGAAGCATGGCGAGCCGTTTACAAGTTTGAGAAGCAACCGAACCTGCTGGAAGAGGAGTTGCCAACTAAGAACCCCTTCACTCTGTACGCGTCATGGTCAGTTTAGTCTAAAAAACAATATTGCAAAGGAGTCCTGTAGTAGGGACTCTCAGAAACAATACTGACATAATCAGAACTATTTTCAACTGAAAAGTTTGCAACCGCCTTCTAAAAAAATCGTTTTAGCCAGTTTTTTTTTCTGATAGTCATAATTTGTCAACTCCCTTTCGCAATACAGCGGTTTTGGTAGGCACTGTTCTTTTTCATAACTATCAATATTTATGTTTCGAAATTACATTTTGCTGAAATTTTAATGGAATTCATAACAATTGCAAGCAAATGAATGAAACGCCTGACGATAGCCACGGTCGCCGACAGCGGGCTTCAGAATTTCACATTTTTGTGAACAGGTCAATTTAGTCTTGTTTTTCTTTTTTGAGAGTGTTAAAGAGCACTAATTTTTCTTTTGATTCCTCCTTCAAGCAAACTTTTTTATGAAGTATCAAGATGGTTGGGGGGATTTATGCTGTCGGGGTCTATATGAGCCTATCATTATGCTGCTTCTTTCCTAAAAGGTTCGCTTGAAGGAGGAATCAAAAGAAAATTAGTGCTCTTTAACACTCTCAAAGAAGAAAAACAAGGAAAAATTATTTTCCACCCCGGGGCAGTATATTGATCGTCTTCCAAATTTCACGTTGAAACTCTTTTTCCAGGTTCCAAGAGGTTTCTGATAGGAAGGTTCATTCATTTGAGGAACTAAATGCCGTATCGCTGTCAACAGTCGGAAAGTTAGTTTTACATGTATATTCTCATAGAAAAGGGGGTTGAACACTTATTAAAGGAATCATCGTGCCGTTACAAACGCATTATCTGCTCTTAAAGTTTTCAAGCGTAGCTAGTACAAATCCCGTAACGAAATCTAAGTACACACGGTACACTCAAAAATTGATTTCAAATATTTTTTATTTAAAATTAATGTGCTCAAAAAGGATATGAATAACATAAAAGTTGACTAAAACCGAACGATCTTATGGCAGATTGAACGTTTTTGGTTTCCGATTGCTTATTGGAGGGTTACGGTAACATATTTCGGAAGTTATTAGTTAGAAACTGTATTAAAACAACGACTTTCGACAAATTTCTCACAGCCCATATGTTTTCACTTAAAATATTGGTAGAAATGCTTTTGGTTTTTCAATTTTGGTTCTATTTGACGAGTTATAGAAGTTTTATAAATTTATGCAATTGCCTGACCAGTTCTCCGCCCCCTGACAATCTAAGCGGAGGGTGGCAGCATTTTGAAATGCCCATAACTTCGTTCAAACTCAACGTAAAGTTGATCTTCATATTTCGATTCAGAATACATAACTCTATCAAACAAAGCATAAAAACTGTCAACTCAATTTTAGGTGTACCGTTACTTAAAGGCACGGTACACCCAAAATTGTCTTGCCAATTTTTATGCTTTCTTTGATAGAGCTGTGTATTATGAGTTCAAATATGAAGATCAAATTTTGTTACGATGATTTTGAACGAACTTATGGTCATTTAAAAAATACTGCTATCCTAGGCATATGTTGTCAGTGGGCGGAGTTTTGGTTAGCATGCGGCAATTGCATAAATTTATAAGACTTGTGTTTAACTCCACGGTGTACACAAATAAAGGAAACTGAATGATGTCTGAAAAAAAAATTGACACACGGCTAGGGAATAGAGCCCGGGGCGCCGCTTTAATGCATAAATTCTTTGGAAAATCGTTTATCTTCCATTAAATGAATGAAACTTTAACGTTTTTTCTATATTTTACTAATTAAATGTTTACAATTAAAAGGCAAAACATAACACCAAAAGTTCAATTAGCCATAAAGTCGTTCATTTTTGTTCAATTTTTTTGTTATTTATATCCTCTTTAATAACTTTTCAAGCAGATTAAACTTAAATAATAAAATTTGAAATGATTTTTTGAGGGTACCGTGCCTTTATGTGAACTTACATATCCGGTCGGTTATACCGATTAAACTACTCTAAATTGGTGCATACATTTAGTATAGTTAAGAGAAAGCGGACAAACTCAATTAGTGCATACTTGCAGGGATATGCGTCCATCCTCACGCATGGTACTTCTTAAGGAGTACACTGATAAGGAGTTCATTTTTTGTACTAACAAAACAAGTAGAAAAGGCCATGAAATAGAGGAGAATCCAAACGTGGCACTGCTTTTTTATTGGCCTTCAATTCATAGACAGGTAGAGTTAACAGAATTATTGCATAATACAAAATATAAGCGTCAGTTAATATAACCTAAATGAGAGCCTTATTCAGTACATAATATCGCCGTCAATGCTAATCTTGTGTATGCGGGTATACTGTTTAATAATAAGTCAACACGTTTTCTAATCTTTGTTAGCCAGTATGACCGTTTTGTATTTAGGTTAGAATAGAAGGTATGGTTGAAGAAATGCCGGCAGACTATACAACTGAATACTGGAATTCTCGCCCAATTGATAGTCGTATCGGATCGAAAAGTAGCGATCAAAGTACCGTTATACCCAACAGAGAGGTATTTACCTTATCAAAAGCGAAGTAATTAGCCTTTAATTATTTAGTACTTAAACCAGAAAAAGATTGATCTACAGGAGAAGGTTAAATCAGTCGGAGAAGAAGCCGCGTCCAGACCACATACATGGTTTGTCAAAGAAGATTTCAAATTTTGAAATAGTAGTCCTGCTGCTCTCTAAGCTCTCACTTCTAAATTGATACACTCGTAAAAACTTTAATTTATAGACACAGAACGACCCGATCGACGTTGAATGAATTATCAAATGAAAATTAAAATAACCAACGCAACTACAAATTGTATTAAAAGTTCTCACTTTCAGGTCAGCTTTCCGAGTAATTCCACGATATTTCGAATTTTGGCAAGGACAAACAGACCGCTTACATGACCGAATTGTATTTACAAGAGATGCCATTGGCGAAAATGTGGGAGAAGGATGGTTCATGCATCGACTTAGCCCGTAGTACATATTAGATTATGTAGTGAAATATTTATTAAATAAGTTAAAATATATAAATACATGAACAAATCAAAACATGAATCACAGGTATAATACAAAGAAAAGTTGCTAGGCTTACATATATATATATATTTACAAACAAACTACGGAAAGCCATAGATGAATAAGAAATAAGATTTGTACATAGTGATGGTGCATTATAAATTACTTCGAAATTCCGACAAATATAGCTCCAGTCATAGTGGTTAACACTGCAATCACTAGTATCCGTATGTTCCGGCGACCTTCGATATCCCTAACAAAAATGAAAAGTAAATATAAAACGTGAGTTTTACCGGAAATAGAATACACTCCAAATAGCTGCACAAACTCCAGGCATCATACTGATGATTGGGAAAGTCACCGACTGAGACAGGTTATCGTTTGCAATAAACCTGAAATGTATTACATGGAAACATATAGTAGAACATTATACCATGACGACTGGGCGATTCCCCACATGCTTCCAGAGAGCAATGCCGGCCCAACGATACGATTGTTCACAGATGGCTGATTCTAAGGAAGTTATGATCGGTGGTAACTAATAGAAAACACTCACATTAGATAAAAGGACATACATCACAAGCATACAAGTAGAAGTAATGAAAATTCCGGTGAAATGTGAGAAAACGTAGTCCAGACCATCCTTTGACGAGCCAGGATACTTAATAGATAAATTTGAATATGCATAACGAAGGCAACGAACCAAATCAGGGTGGTCCTGAATGTAGATGACTGGCAAGAATGTGATGCCATAGAAGACTCCAGCAACTAATGAAGTAACTATTGCTCTGAAATCAGATAATGATGGTTGGAGAAAAACAATTGTATAAATATGACAATGAAGTTATGTGAAGAGGCTCTAAAAACATATTCACTTTTATAGTCCTGCTGAGTCTATTAAAAATACAATTTACAGAATTCTTTTCGTCTGTCGATTAGAGTGTACAACGTCGTCAGAAAGTGCATTTCCGTCTCCCAGGAGCGGTTCATCCTCTTGGTGATTGGTATCAAACGAGGAGTTTCCCTGTACTTCAAGCCGAGGGGTAGGACGCATTTGCGAAAAGAAGAATCCACTGAAACTACATATTGTATACCGTAACCATCCGGACAAACCCAATAATAACAAGTAGAAGACCAAGGTAGTTGAGAAAAGGATATGAAGGAATTGTTGCGTTAATGAATATTCCGAACCTGCAAATAACATTAATGAAAATTAAAAAAATATGTGTGACTGTTTTACCTTCCTGTGGCCCAGCCTGCTATACAGTTGGTAATTCCCCATATTAGCATTCCCATACCCATCCCGAGAACATTCATAATGGGAACCGCGGTTACATTGCCTAAATAATCAAATAACACACCCACTAATTAGAGGGTAAAAACCTAGCGCCCAGAATGCACCTCCTAGCATAGCTAACGGGTAGAACGAAGGAAATCCCTGGATTGCAAACACTGCTAATCCAGTGCAGAAGATACCACACGCCATTACCCATTGGGCGAAGATACCTAAGTTGAGAACATACAATAAACCAACAACTTCTGATATTTCTCAAATTTTGTGGATGTTCACTTAAAAACGAGGTGAAAACTCAGGGTGAAGGGAATATAGCAATGAAAAAATAATCTGTTGCAAAGCTACCAAACATATACCACACTGATATAATATGAGAAAAGACATACCATTTCCAGCTTCGACCTTTTTAATGGGAACAAAGGTTGAACCAAAGAAGAGTGAAGATACAAAGCACGCCCCTAGACCAATCACGGCAGAACCCATAACCTTAATACAAGTATATAGTCTGCGGTTCGGGCATATAAGTACTATATCAACTCGTTGCCTATATCCATATATAAAGTATAGCCCAAGGAATTCTGATCATCGATAAATAATGAAAACGACTGAACGCTGAAACAAGCAAAACAAAATAACTAAAACAATTTATTAGAAACAATCAAACAATAACAATCATAATCCTAATAGAAACTTATGAGAACTAATTCGTAAAACGTGCATTTCCCTAGTCATCACCTACGATTACTTCTTTTAGCTCTTCATCATCTTCGGATACGTCCTTAAACATTGTTCATAGTAAAATCGATAAATAGAACGATTATTCGTAGGCATAACAAACTTTTTTTCAACAAAGGAGCCAGCTGACTAAAATTCGAAAAACAAAACCAAATTTCAATGTATAATTTAATCCAGCACGCGGCCTTGTCAACAAAATTAACATTACACCAACCTTCAAATGATCATATCGTACTAAAATCGACGTCGGAATCCCACGGATATCTCCAGAAGCTTTAATTTTTGTGTACAAAGTGGGAGATATATCCCTTATCAGCCTTAAAAATTAAATTACTGCAATAAGAACATATTTATTTACATATATACAAGATGATAAATAAAGAAATACTGATACTCAAACACACCTATTTCGCTTCAGCTGCTTCCAGTAAAGCTCTCTACCTCCGTTTGAATGATTAGATGTACTCTTGGCCGAGACACTATCAGCATATACATCGGTAATATATCTGAAAGAGTAGAAATTAAAATATTTGTCAGCTAGGATATTAATGAGAGTTCGTAAACGGTTTTACCTGTATAGGTAATGCCAGTGTCTGTTGGCAAACCAAGCTGCAGAACCAAACAGAGTATACACTACAACAAATGTTGCTGCGGTACCTCCAAAAATTTTGGCGTTCTAAAATAAAAATTTAACTAGTTCTTAAGAAAAAAATATGAAGTTTATCTTTGCAGTATTTTAGTTTTTCCTATTTTCTAAAATGAACGATTTTACCCAAGAGTGTTGGGTGTGTCATTCGATGTGTAAAACCAACTGATACGAACCAACCTGGTGTAACCAGTACGTGAATATCCCACTAAATGAAGTCCAGGAAGTCCATGAAATGCTTCTTTGCGCAAGGGCCGCATATCCATCATGCGCAAAGTGATCACGCAAAAACAAAAACTTCAACGCCTATAACATCGATATTTAGTGATATATTATACTATCTTACATCTTCTGTCAAAACAAATGTTGAAGCTAGTTCACGACCCGATTCAGAATTCCAATCAACATTTACATGTTCTCCGAGATATTGAAACCCATTGGGATATTTCTCTCTGAAATTAAATAAATTTTTAATGAAGTAGGTATAGAAGATACATACTTAAAATATGTTAACGATTCATCGACACTTCTGAAGGCACAGAATAGAGGCACGGCCACGTGCAGTCCGCTTCTAACACCGAGTGAGCCAGCCGCAACCGAATCATACTGTGCTGAAAGGAACATAATTTATGTAACTGAACTATAAATTTCAGGACATACATAAGTCCGTACTGAGATAATAACTAGCTGAGGCATCCTTTGCGACTCTAGATTCCTTTTCCAAAAAACGTTCATATTCCTGTTTCGCCAAAGAAACTAAATAATCGGGTAATTCGGTGACCGCATATCTAAATAAATGAAGATCACGTTTTTCTCTCTCTTCTAATTAAGTATAGCAAAGCATTACGATACCTTTTCGGAAAAGTCCAACTAACTAGCGGTCCGTTTACCAGTAGACTACCGACGGGATATCCTACAATAGTTCCTACGAGTAAGCCAATCCGGGCTCTTCGGCCCCACTTTGTCTGTAACCATTCAGTAGCTTGATTATTCAGTCTCCTGAATACTTTTTAAGTTGAATACAATTAAAAAGCCTACGTATAGCTAAGTAACCGACGAGAGACAAACATCCTATAATATTTCAAAGTTAAGTGATGGGACTAATGACCCAAAGATATAACAGAGGCGATTATCACCTAGAAGATTCTAGACTGGTTCGACAAACGCAAATATTTATTAAAATATCACAAATTTAAATATTTGGAAAAAAAGCTACTGGATGTAGAACGACTTGGCCAAATGTTCAACAGATTTCAACCTACAAAATAAAATTGTAATTCCAGAACAAAAAGCCAAATGGAGATGGCAATAGTGTTAAATTCACCTCGCTGAATAAGTTGGCTTTTCTGTCAATATGTCTCCCTGTTTGGTTATGATGGTATCTTCACCTAGAACATGCCTCGCTAATCGATTAAACTTCATACCAGATATAAAATAATCACGTGCACCTTGAACATATGAGGAATCCCTTGAAATATTTAAACTAGAAGGATGTAATGCACAAACCACCTTTTTATAACTAATTCATCCGCTTTTGAAGTTTTATATGCATGAAACCCTTTCATAAATTGCGTAAATACGGCAGCTGACAATGCAACAGACGAAACGAAACCGATAATGGGACCAGCTACTGATGATGCACCTCAAAAAAAGGAGAGTAATTTAATAGAATAAAAATTACCAATCATGAATAAATATCCAGCGGAGAAAATTCCAAACCAACCAAAAATAGGGGTACAAAACAGAATTCCACTTAAAACAAGATTGTTGAAGCATTATACACACATCTCATATTATCAATCACTCACCTATTAGCAATCTGAAGTTGGCGTTGGACAATGAATCTCTTTGCTGCATCAGACAACATCATTCGAGAGACTAATTCATCACCTACTTCGCTATTTAACTCGACTTTACGCCGATTTCTCGAGAAGTTGAATATTTAAGTTATAAACAATCACTATACCTCGACAAGCCCAAATCCATTTCCATATTAGCTCCCATTCTGCGTGCCTGCTCAACGTCATAAAATGACAAACGAACCGGTAGCTGAATTTCAGCGCCAGGATTTAAGAAAAATCCTCCGTATGTGCGAGGCTCTAAGTCATCCGTCAGTGTAATTAAGGTCTGAAAAAGCTATTACGGAAATGTTGTCATTAATCACCTGAGGATTCTTAATATCAGACATTTTGTCTAATTCGTCTTCAACAAGATCTCGGATGTAATCATTCACGGGAATTGCACTTCGATTCACATATAATTTAGTCCAGAATTGATCTCCGCGATATCCTAAGGGTGCAAGTTTGAATACAATGTTAACAACGTCAAACCGTTAATTATTAAAAATCCGATTGGATAGGCGGGAACCAATGATAAGTAAACTTGTTTTAGCCAGTGCATTTGATTTATCTGATGTTTAGACGATAAATCTACAAATATATATTAACTTTTACCTGTAATAATTTCAAAATTATATATATATTTCTGCGAACTCTGTCAGAATTACAAGCAGTGCAAGCAAAGCAATGATAAATAAGCGCAGTGTTTCAAATAAAACAGCATGCAGATCTTTTTTTGAACTCTTTTGTATAGCATTAGTTTAATTTTTTTTATTGTTATAGAATTGTATATCATGCTTTTTCAGCATATATGGGTTCCTCAGATGAAGATGATGAATGGTTAGATATTGTCAATTTCCACTCTTCCCAGTTAGAGGTATAACTAAACATTTATCGACTATAAGCGCCTGTTGTTTAGAATGTCGAACCAGATAACACGAAGCATAGTTCAGCAGATGGTAGGAAAGGACTTCAAGAAGCCAAGAGACACAAGCGGGTTTAGTTTTTGCAACTGTTCACTCCTCATGTTGTGCTTTCAGGAGCATTATCTCCGAAAACGATGTATTCAGTGCCCCTTGTGTGCCTACACTTGTTCATCAGCCAATCAGAGTTCAAGTCTAGGAACTGATTTTTTAAATCATATTAGTAGACACAAATCTTCGGTGAGCTGTTTGGTAGTTTATTACCTCCAATTACATATTTAGTTCGATCCATCAGTTTACAAAGCATGTTGTGTTTGTTTTCTACCAGTCCAGGATTCTTCCCTCGGTGATTACTGTGGGCAGTGTCTCAAAGGTTACTTGAAAACAAAACTTTAATACAAAAATTGCCACTTCTTTAGATATAGACGAGTGCAAATCCCCCCGCAATTATCTTGAGATGGTTGACTATTCATGTTCAGTGAATCGTTATATGACAATCGTTGCTCGTGCCAAAGCGTAAGTTGTATCAGTTGAATAACTCATGTTACAAATGATATGACTTCAGTATGGCAAATATCCGTCATCAGCAAGTGATAGCTTATCCATCACTTCCAAGCGAATCACTGTTTAAAGCAGTTGTCACGAACTTCTCTATAAATTCAAATAGTGGCGGTCAGAAGCAATCGTTAGCATTCAATTGTGTGATTTTTAGAGTTTCACTCAAGTGGCAACGAGATGTCAAACCTTCCTGGCCTTATAAAAGATAATCGGCCATCTAGAAAATCAGCTGTAAACGCGAAGACGCGCTTAAAAAAGTGCTTTGATTCCGTTTTCTGTTCCTCATTATTTATTTTAGTATGACTACAGATCTCAATGTCGGAGATTATTCATCGTCATGCAGCAGTAGTAACGGCGATAATAATTATGACCTCATTGGATCGGATGATGATTTCAATGATGATAACTTAGCCGTTAAAAAGGAAGATATGGAAAGGACAAACAGAGATAAACGATCATCCACTTATCTCGCCCAATCAACGGTAAAATCCCAACAAAAACAACACCTGCTTTACGGTATTGTTTTCAGACTGTGTCATCGGCAGTGGATCTTGATATTTTGGATTTATCCTCGACCAAGAAGGATAAGAACGAGAATTGCTTGGATACGAGTGTAGTTGCGCTTATCACTCATAACATGTCACAGTTATTGTAAGTTAGTTGTAGGTGAATAGAGTGAATCGATGTCACCATTCTCGCAGCATCCACTTTCAAAATTTTCAATGTTAATATTATTTTTATTAATTAAGTTCACTAATTTTCAAAGTTCATGGTAGATTATTATAAAAATTCCTTTCGATTTACCGCCCTTGCTTGCGGCTGACCGGGTGCCTTTATTCTCGAAAGTTGCCCCTGCTCAAGCACTGCGCGTAGCAGAGATCAAAAGTTGTCGTCCTGACTTTTCGGATTGAATGTTAAGGTCATCTCCTGGGATGTTATTGATCAAATAGGCATGTCCAGAAACAATCATTCTTTGGAGTATATCAATATGTTTTAGCCCTGTGTCTATGCGGATTCTCGAAAACCTAGATTCATCAGATCTTGCTGCCATACAGCTTATTATAGATCGTCGCTGTCCTATATGTCCAGTGAGTTCCCGGTTCAGTCTTTTGTTCAGTGAAATTTTTAGAACACATCAAGAGTTCGGGTGTCCAGTAACCCTACGGTAGATCATTTTGCTGTAGAAGAAGCAGTATTTGGGCATTTGATCATGAAGCACAGCAGTGACAAATTCGCTCAAAGATTGTTGCAGATAAAATGGTCAGTAGTTGTTGT
>JAQGAV010002332.1:0-16199 GCA_034691345.1 Phasmarhabditis papillosa
TATGACCACAAAAATGGCTCGACCTCGACTATTCTATATATGAGCGTAACTAACGATATATTTCAGTATGTCGAGGATGGAGAGGAAAATGATCTATTTGGTCCTTACCAGCAGTAAGAATTTATGCTGATACTTAAAATTTAAGGTGTATTTTTGTTGTTTTAATATTATCTGTTTTGTTGTTGTTGTTATTGTTGATATTGTTGCATAAATTGTTCATTGAAAAAAACTAGTAGTATTCTATGCATTTTAATGCTGGAGAAATATTCTCCTTTTCTGTTTACTATAATGGCACAAAGAAAGTGTTACTTTGCAAACATTGTATGCGTGATATTTGATAGAAATATCGAGATTTCGTGCTTCAAACAGGACGCTTAGCGGAGAACAATAATTAAGTATTTTATTGCAAAAGATTTGACTACCTGGCCCTCCCTACATAGATGATAATTACTGCTGTAGGTAGTAGATGCATGTTGATATTGTTTGAATCAATATCGCCGATTTTTCTTCAGCCTGTAATTCAAGGGAGAAGTATTTTTTTCATTTCGTAGTCCTAGTTGTCCTTGCGCCTCTACCCGCAATAATTATATATTGCTGTGATCGAATAGTCGAAGCATGTTTCTCAGAGTCCTTGCTTCGCTTCGCTGTAATTAATAAAATGGAACTATATATTCTTGCTGTCCTTCCTTTCGCTCATAGTTTCCGTGGATTCCCTTAGGTGGATATGGTGTCCGGCTAACGAAGAACAATGCAGAGGCGACTGTAGGACCGAAGTTTGTTTATAAAATTAGTATGTTTCAGAAGATAAAATATATAATAATGCCGTGAGGGCGGGAAGTTAAGTAGAGTGAATTGAATTGGTGCAGTTTCCGAAAAATTTCCAAAAACTTGAAGTAAAGGTTTCACAGAGTGGGGCTAAAGTTAATCAAGAATGGCATGGGTGCCTAAGCCTAATAAAATAGGAATTAATTTCGCATAAATTTATTTTGCTACAGCACTTTTTTTGAAATTTGGGTTTTTTTTTCGGTCCCTCAGATACCTGTCCTGGCCGTGAGTCAGTCAGACAAAGTAAGCGCCATGGATCTTTTTCATTTTTATTCATGTAACCCTGTTTTTTCTAAAGCAAAATACTACAAAAGAGGGAGTTGTTGGAGTTTGCTAAGATGTTACCACAATTATATACCTGAACACATGTCGTACGATGCATATTTAATAAATAAATATATCATGATTATTCAAATATTCATACACATAGCTTCTCTATATACTGAAAGTATACCTAAAGTTGGTGATATCAAACTTATTCTGCTTCTTTTTTCAATTTAAAGCATTTAAAAAGTAAATTGGTGGGAAATATGACCCGAATATTGCTCATTACGGTAGGGCTGGGAAAAGGCTGACCGGGCCGGCCCGTTTCTCAATTTTTCGGCCCGGGCCTAGTGTATTACCGACTTTTTAGCGGATATTTTCAGAAAAGTTTTTTGTCAGTGCTTTTTCGGCATAAACAATAAGATGGCAACAATCTTTCCCTATTTATGTTTATGAATATATTATCAAAATATTAACATAAATCGGTCGATTTTTCATAAAAAATTGTCCCCGCGGTAGACGACTTTTTGAATTTTTCGGCCCCGGCCCGGCCGGCCTCTTAAATTCCCAACCCTGCATTATGGGACTACCAGAAATGTGAACCGGCGAAAACAGAACTATTTTAAACTAAATGTTACTGCAATCGCTTTTAAAATAGTTCCGTTTGCTCCATTTCTGCTATCTGGGAGGTCCCTCATTCATTAGTAATGAAGGGATTTCATTTTGTAAGAAACAAAGAGCTAAAAATTATACATTTATTTTTATTGAATATGTGAATAAGTGTTGGGCAGTACATGACTGGGACTAACTAAATACATGCATTGTCATTACTATAGAATCCTTCGTAAAAGGGATAATCAATAGTTAGTCTATCCCTTAATGTTATTTCACTTAATGTTAGGTTCATTATCGGTCAGTTATAGTCACAGTTTGTCATGATTTCCCTAACACTGAGGTGAATAGTACTTGCCTGCAATCTGAGACTTACCCGCCTTGGGTTAGCCCAATCTTCTGATAGCCACTATTTAGAGGAATGGATAGTTGCGGCCGATCTTCTTGTCTGGGCGTGTTATTTACTGTGACAGAATTAATAGCCGTACGCGGAATTACGTACAAAACTAAAAAATTAAATAGCAATTTTTTCTCTCGTTTTTCATTTTTCTTTCTGTTTTCTTTGTTTATTATAAGAAAACCTCTATTTAGTTTCTCATAACGATATTAGAACACTTAAATAGAAAGATGAGAAAGGTAATTTCTTTTTTGACATTTTAAGTTATAGTTGTTTGTTACAATTTAGAAAGTTTACAACTTATAATGTGGATTCGGGTAGTGAACCAAATAGTTTATGTTTAGTTTCGTTCACATAAACACGTCGTCTTTTGGGGTCGGACAACGCTGGATAGAATGTCTTCCATTCTTCCAGAATTACTCTAATCTTGAATCCATACAGTCTTGCCGTCAACTACAATGTGCAGCCAAAACTAGGACAGAATGTCTGTTCATCTATCGTCCGTCTTTGTTTCTTATACACCTTCTATTTGGTGATATACTCGCTGTACGATATTGGTATATCGACTTTTTGTTCCTTTCTTCTTTATATGTTGCTATATATGCTTTATTGCTATAAGTTGTTCTTGTTTATCATGTAGGTTTTGTTCTTCTCGGTGGACTTCAGTTGTCTCTTATGATTAGTTTGTACTCTTTTATTCTATATTTACTCTTTCTTTGTTTTTATTTTATTTTACGGCATACGGCACTTCTAACTGAATCCATTGAGTTTATCAACCTTGCTAATATATAATGCATTTCCATATAACGCTGTATATGCCGAATACGTCTTGTACTTTGAAATTTCAAATGTTCATTTCCTTTTTTAACTAATCTACAGTAAAATCACAAAAATGGATAAGGTGCTTTATGAAAAAAGAGATTTTACAAGGACAAAATGTCAAAATATGTTAATTAATAAGAAAATAGTATAGAGATAATTACACATTTTTATGTTAAGAGAACGAATTGTGTTATAATAATTTATGTTTATTAAACTTTGTATTATACTTTAATACCATTCATTTCTATTAACATATTTAATATATTGTCCGTTTGCTTTATAAGTTCTAAATTCTCCACTTGATGTTGTAGCATTTAGATCGGGTAAAAGAGTACTCAGATGTCCTTTAGTTTGTCCAAGTAGATTATAATCGAAGCGAATGCCTCAATATTAATATTATATTTTAATATTAAACAAAGATGTAATGTTATAGTTCTAAAATATATAATAACCTTTTTAGTTACAAGTAAATGATGTACAAAACTTCGTGAAGGATTAGCAAGACTTAACACAGTTGTCGATATCTTTATATTAGACGGTTTTTATTTATTCTTGATGCGTTTGCCTACTTTATAGGTTTTTTGACCAAACGCCCATATTTACTTTTTCTAATATCTGACAATTTTAAACTTTTTATATGATCAAAATACATAAAAAGTTGTGAGCCCCGTCTTTTGAGCAATTATTTGGTTATTTTACTGGTTATTTTTCTTTAAAACTTCAGCTAACTTGAGTTTCTCACAAAGTTTTTCTTTGCAGCTGCCATCTGTACAAAGACTTCTTTTTGTTTGCGATCTCACATTAGATGAGTCAAGTTAAAGACCACCCATTCTATTAAAGTAAACAAAATGGTTTCTGACTATAAATACCATTTTAAGAGTAGAAAACGATGCACAAATTCATTTTGTATCTTATAACTTTATAGCTAAACTATTTCATATCCTAAAATACTAACACTCTAATATGATATTATGTATATGATATATATCGTACCGTATATCAGCGCCCAAAGTCTTTTTTCTGCAACTAATAATAACTTGATAATAAAGGGACTGGGACATGGTAATGTAGAATTCTTATAATTCGGATAGTTCTTCCAAAAGATAACTTTTTTGTTATTAAAATTTTAAAATGGGGTAAATAAACAACGTTTAATTCAATTCTAAAGTCAATTTTCTTACATTTTGATTCTGTCTCTATGTTTTGTTATTTCATCCTGCATCATGTCATATAGTACTCAATTAGTTTATTTTACTTGAAAGAGCAGAAAATTCATGGTAAAACCAATGATAATAAAATAATGAATTTGAATATAATTATACTTCTTTAAACAGAAGCCGTCGCACCCAACTTTTTATAACAACTTGAACAAAACTACAGTATCCCGAGCCAAAATGAACCAAAATCTTGGAGCCCAAATATCTCGAATATAAACAATTTTGTATATATACTTTACTGCCTTAGAACATAAACGCAAATTTCTCTTTCTTTTGAGACGCTATGTGAAAAACCGTGTCACAGTCCCTTTAACCTCTTAAAAGATAACTTTCTGAAAATGTGTGCAAAATAGCTCTAATATGTTTTCTTAAGATGACCGACGAAGATGATAAGATGACTGCATCTGCTACCAACAGAACCAACCCGGTGGTTAGTTTTCATAATTGCGAGGGTATTGTCACAAGTAAATCTAAGTTTTGCGCCAGTACTGTTTTAATATAAGAAGCCGAACAAAGACAGATTTGTTTTGCAAAAAGTTTACTATACTACAATGGGGGATTGAAAAAGACATAATGGGGCCTTATTAAATGTTAGGCACAGTGTTACTAAGTATCAAGAGTAGTATATGCGGTTTTATATTAAAATGAATGCGTGAAAAAGTCTCTCAGTCCATTGATTTTTCATTCATTTATATATAATACCGCAGGTCTTAAGGAGAAAACTTAGCTTTTAGTATAGATCTTTTACTTTAATATTTATAGAAAACACCTTCATTGGCAGAAACAAAAGCAATCGTAATCAATGAAAGAAGTCCAATCAAATCCGAAAGAGAATGGCCCGCTCCACTCCATCATTCTACTCCAAAGAAGTAGTATAATACGTTTAGGTTGTCGTTTATTTCATTTTATCTTTTTCACTATTATAAAATAAAACCTTTTAGTTTTAGGATGTTTCATCTTCTGTGGTAAATGTGATCCACAAACTTCTTTTCAATATTCTTCTTTACTTGTTAAACATTTAGTCATAGAAGTTATGAACTGAAACAGTTACACTTTCTTTCTCACATTAGAGAAACCTCTTAGAAAATACAAACTGCATCAAATTATCTTTTATTAAATCTTCATTTTTTAAAAAGCTCTGCAAAGATGTGAAGGACGACACACCCGAAAATTGAAAAAAAGAACAAAGATAACTTTGATGAAGAAACCGGACCAAATTGCAAAGAAAATAGTCAGATATAGCAGTTATCTGATACCTAAAATAATAAATGCTAAACTAATTAGGAATTTTCTAACATTCTGTTTTCGGATAGATGAAATATGGTTTGATTAAGCTAAAGGTATCTCACGCCTTATGTAGCTACGGGGAGACGAAATAACAACCTTAGATCTCACGGATTCAAAACACAATACTCTATCCACTGGGCTACATACATATTAAAGGAGTATTATAAATTCTAACATCGACAACAATGCTTGACTTATTTGTTATTTCCAATCAACTGTTTACTAAAGAAAAGTGAGAAATATTTATTCTGTTTTATTGACAAAACTGTTTATTTATTAACATAAATGATAATACTAGCAATACAAAACAAAAAATTATAAACGAAGCAATAACATAGTAGATTAACTGCAATACATTAATGAGGCAGAGAAAAGTTTGTAGAATATTATTTTTATAACTTATTATTCTTTTTATTATCACTGTTACAATATAGTTAAAGGAGACACGACGTTACCGGGTAGGATGAAGACAGTAGAAACAAAAGTAAAGAGGATAAAGAAAATAGTATCCTGACCCGGAGTGTCGCAAATTCTAACCCGGAGGTGCAAAATTACCTAAAGATACCCGCATTGAATATATGCTTAATAGTAAAAATAGCTTAGAACTAGGAAGATTATAAGACTAGGCTTATCTTTTAGTAGAAAGTACATCCTTTATTTGAAACTTGATCCTCTCGAGAATCTGGTTGTTAAAACGAGTAGAATTAGCCACCAACTCGTTCTAAAATATAAAAGTTATGTTACGGAAGTTATATATAGATCGATACTAACAACATTTCATTAATTTAAGAATTCTCGGTGTAAAAACTACTGCTTTACAAGTAGATTTCAACTATTACTTCGTAAGCAGTTTATATATTCATTATTTCCAAGCAGGTCACAAAGTCATACTAGAGTTTCTTGATGAAATTAGTTCAAATGTTTCTATTAGGATAAATTTCGTTGTTTCTTAGGCAGCTCATTCAGTAGCGCAAACTTAATATTTGTATTTCATTCTCTGTTTATTTGTTATCACCCTAAGCCCCGCCCCCTTACCTCATTCAGCCCGGTGGTAACTCTTCTACAGAAACTACTGTATAGTTTCTCCATATTTTCTTGTTTCATTTCTTTCCAGTCTTCTAATAAATAACTCTCGTAGTATCCACGGACTACGTGAAGAGCCGCGTCTCTCTCAGAAGGGGAACACTCCGACTGAATTACTTGCTCCTAAAATATGAATATAAGAATACAAGGTAATAGATATTTAACAAGTTTAATATAAATATACAGTCTATCCCAAGACCTAGGTTTCCAGCGCGGTATCACGAGCATGGCGCAGTGTTACATAAAATGAATCTACTTTTGGAGAAAACGCACCACATGGACTGCTTTTACATATTTTTTATAACACTGCGCCCGGCTTGTGATACGCGCTGGAAACCTAGGTCTTGAGATAGACTATAACAGATTTCACCGTTTTCGATAAAACATGCTATTACTCAAACACCAATAGAATCCAAGAGGAATAACAGAGTGTCTCTTGCGTATTCCCGGAAGATTTTTTACGTATTTTTGCGTTATTTGAAAAGTTCTCCTTTTATTTGTTTTTGGAAAGGCTTTCTATATTATTCTCCACGTTTTATGAAACAGTTTAGCTATTGTAATAACTTTAATAAACAAATGAAATCGGAAATGCTTCTGATCTCAGGATTATAAACTGTAAATTAACTTACATGGCATATTTGGTTGCATGCTACAAAGTTACAATGATCATTTTTGGTATTGAAGTCATCGTAGGCCTTGTTTCCTAGCTGAAGTGACTGTATGTATTCTTTTTCTTTATGAGAGAGCCTTGCTGAGATATTATTGCAGATTTCAGAGCATTCTCGCTGTACAAGACGGTTGGTTTTGCTGAAAATAAAGGTTTACTTTTAGCTTTTTGTAAAATAAATAATTAATGCATACATTATTAAACATAAATAGTATTCAGTCCAAGTACGAAAGTTTTCATGCAACATACCTCAAACACTTATGGTTGCTCTTAAAGTGTTGATACTGATCTTGGCAGATATGTCTCTCGGCGGACCATTCTATATTTTCTGTTTCACATTCACGGGTTAAGCATTGGAATTTCTAAGATTATTTAATTAGTTTATTCGACATATTCATTTTATTTATCTTTGGCTAAGAGAAGGCAACACACTTGGAACAACTACACAAAACGACATTTCGTTAAAATTAGAATTGCTAGAGTTGTTCCTTAAAGATACGGTACACTCAAAAAGTCTTAATTGAAAGATATATACTTTCTGATTTGAAATATGAAAACCGAATATTTTTAATTGCTATTGAGCAAAGTTTTGCCATTTCGAAAAGTCTGCCACCCTTTGTTTAGGTTGTTTTTTAACCAGAACTCCGCCCACATATCCCTGTCGCAAATGCGAAAATGAAGCAAATTTGAAAAACTAAAATTATGTTTCCATTCTTTTATGTGAAAAGCTATATTTAATAATGGAAAAGATCGAATTTGCAGGTTTAACATAGTTTTCTCTTAATTTTTCGAAAACCATCTACAGTAACCCAAATCTGAAGACCAAAATTCAAAATTAGGTAAAAACGTTAGTTTTTGTTCAATTTTTCTAATATCTACATTATTTTGAATAACTTTTAACCTGATCAGAAAACATAAGAAAAAACAAATTTTTGGGTGTACAGTGCCTACGAAAAGTTAGTAGAAAGCAATTATGGTTGTACGCAAGAAATGGCTTTTAGTTGTCTCTGCGTCCTCTGCACCCTCCGTGTATTAGTTTGCCCTCTCGCCCGTGCGCAATTCCCATCCCGTATACGCTGCATGCAGAGGTGTCTTCCTTTTGATTAATTTAAATGTAGTAAAGCCATAACGTGTTCTCACACAAAATATCTAGATAACCCAAAGAATATATAAATAATACAATAACCCCTTCATAACAGAGATTTATGATTTCCAACACTACGCTCGCTGTTGAACTGTTTTGCAATAAATTTTTATCTATGACTATATTCTTCCATATATAATTTTTAAACATACCTGCTGTGTAATATCGCAGAAAGTATCCAAAGACGCCTGAGATCCTAGAATTACTTGGTCCAAAGGAATGTCGTAGAATTCATGCTCGTAGAATTTACGGAATGATAACTGAAACAAAATTTGTTAGAAGGGATCATACTTTGTGTGATTTCGACGTTTTACTTGGTCCTTTTTGAATATCATTGGCAAAGAGAAAATGTTTATAAAACTGGTTTTGGTATTCCATCCGTAATCTGAGGTCGGTATTTCTATTTTAGAAAATGTCCTGCTATCTGTGGTGCCCGATACGCAACCTGGCCTTTATGCAAAGGACCCGCATATGTCCTACTAATACCACCAACCAAGCCTGGAACTTTCTATATCCTTTTTGTTTATCTGATGTACCCTTTTACTAGACCACTAAGAACACTTTTTACGTCGAACGCTGGCGTTCTTTAGCAGACTGCATTTTTGGGGTTTTTCTTATACATTTTTATTCTTGAAAAGCAATTAAAAACATTTAAAGATAAGCGATTCGTGGAAATGATTTCGAGGCCCTCGCTAGGCCCGTTTGTGCTTAAAGTAAAAACATAAAGCAATACATTCCATCACTAGGACTAACATTCTTTAGTTTATTACATATTTTATCACCCTATAAATTTGCGACTAAAAATTCAAACTATGAACAATTTCAATGTTTTCCATGAGATAACAATTAGACGAAGAAACAAACACAGACCATAACTTATAATTAGAAAGGAAACTTTCAAAACTATAAATTTGTGTTGAAAAGGTGTATTTAGCAGTTATATAATTCTCAAATATAGTCGACGCGCGGAAATCCAAAGAAATATAGAAGAAATCCGATATAATTGTGTGCTCGCATTATAATAAATAGACCTTTTGTAGCAAGCGATTCGTCCGTCGACTATACATAAGATATCATAGCGAAACTATTGTTAGAATGCAATAATCTCTAAGAGCATCTCCTATTTAAATATAATCAGATTGTCAATAAACACTAATTTAAAATCCAAAATATGGTTGGATTTGAAATAAGTCTCTAATCATAGTAAAAGTAACAAATGCTTTACCTGAAAGTCTGATTTCCACTGAGCATCACAGAGTACTGGACAAGGCGGTGTAACCATTCTGCTTGGATTTGGCACGGGACTTGGGTCTTCCATTGAATCATCAGAGGAACGGTGCCATCTCCTACTACGAAAACCACAAGTGTATGGTAGTTGCACTGAAAAAGACTAGTTGGTAAACTTATTAGAATTCAAACTATTGTATCTGTTTCCAATCTATGTAAAGACGACAATGGTTATCCTTTATTACAATTTATTATAACTATAATTATATTATGGTCTGCCGTGTTACTGGGAAAACCTATATCCGATCCAAAGGTGTTTGACTATGCCTCCCCAGCCACAATCTACCTTCCGAGACCAGTCCAATGAGATATTATTTGACTTGTAGATATTTTATACTGTTCATTTACTTTGTCTCGGTAAAACAATAAAATTATTATATTCTATCCTTTACAAAATTCACATAGAAGTGCCTTTTATCAATGTACAAGAACTTGCAGTTTTTTCAAGTCTTGCAGACTTAATACAAAAGATAAATATGATAATTTAAAATAATTTGAAATAATATGTAAGGTCATAATGACTATCTTCTTAACACATTGTTATCATTTTAAACACTGCCTGTTGTTCGGAAATGATAGTTTCGAAATATTTCGAAATTTCTAATTTCCATTTTCGAATTAAGAAAAGAGAGAACTTAAATACTTACCAATAATTAAAAGAATGTACAAAAGGTTGATAGAACAGGAGGATATGGGTAGCATTGTAAAAGTTGTATCTGAAGGCCAAAATATGTTTAAAATTATGAAAGCAGAGAATAAAGATATAAAACATTCCGAATTCAAATAAAATATCTCAGATTATTGTTAAATTGAAGCGTATCTGGAATGATTGCATCGTCTTTGAAAACCTCTTAGCTACACCTTGAAAAGTTAATAAACTATAATAATTAAATATATTATTTTAATTAAAATAATAAAACAGATAGATTATTGTAGAAACAGGAAGAATGATAAATAAAAGGTTTTGATTCATTTCTTCTTAACGGTAGTTCCATTGAGCGGTCTTATCAGAAGGCGTTATTGACTACACAAATTAGTCATTTAAAAGGAATTTTGAAACAATATTAATGTTTTTTAACTATTTATTTATAGTTTAACATTGGTTACAATGTAAATCATTTAAAAGAAAGGTAATTTACGCTGAAATTTAAGTTTTTGGTGATGCTGGACAGGATTTTAAAGTAGTTAAACTAATTTTATCTGGCTTTTTTTTGCGAGAGCTAAACATAACAACTATTTAGTCAGCGAATAGACTAGTTTTTACTCAAAGTGCTCAACTTTGAGATCGACTTTTCATTGAAAAACGAAAAGTAAAAAAAGTACAGCTGCGCGGAGAAGCAACAAATTTGGCACTATATCAGAAAAAGCCAACTCTAATGGTAGAAAAGTAATCTAAACTTTTACAGGGCTTTGTATTAATAATATAAGAAACTTTATGTGTCCTTACATTTTTTAAAGAGCTATGCAATTACGGTCAAAACTCAATTCTTCTCTTCTTAAGCATAAGAATATATAAAAGTTTATTTAAAAAGTAAAATAACACTTTTGGGTATAAGGTACCATGTATTGCGTACATCTATCGCAGGCTCTATATGTTGCATTGGCGTTTCTGATAATAAGCTTGGTTCTAACCGCATGTAGCGGCGCGGTATTGCCTAAAGGGGGATGGCTAGGTATATTAGAGGTCTAGATAAGGGGGTTGCGGGGGTCTTTTTCTATAAACAGAGAAATGACATTAATTAAGACTTTATGAGGACAAGGAATACAGAAATTCGCAGAAATTAGATTACAAAAATATATCGATTGAATGATTGTTGTACTATGAAGTAGTCTCATAGAGAGAAAGTCTGTTTCCAGAAATAATAATCGGGTGTAGTTTTATTTTTAGTGTGGCTACCCGAACCTTATTTCAACCAACTAGGAAGTAAGAAAAATAACTGAACCATAAGATTAGGTTTACTGTAGAATGTTAAGTCTGATCGAATAGCGACCGATCAAAAGAATAGCAACTGAGTGTTTAATAATATACAGAAAGCAAGAGAATTGCAGCAAACGCCACCAATGTCAGAAAAGTACAAAAATATGGAGAGTTTATTTAAATAAATAATAGTTTGTATTATTTGCTTACAAAATATATAGTTTATACAGTAATGTCGAGAAACCTTCACTCGGCTGGTTTGCAAACATTTCTTGAAAATAATATAAAAATATTTCAAAGAACGTTTTATTAAATGAATGTAACCAGCTCTTTTAGTTGTAATTAAAGATATAAATTAAACCAAAATATGTTTTTCATTATGAAATCTGTCTTTCTAATGATAATCTATCATTATAATCATATTATCGATTGTATTTGGCGCCATTTTGGTAAATTCGAAAATAATAAAACTGAATTGTTAAGGATTGCAAAACATTTTGAAAGAGTGGCGACCGGACTTCCCCCTTGTGACTAAAAGCTCCGCACAGAGGCGCCAGGAAATAACTCCAGGAGCCAGACGGGTTACTGTAACAAAGGATTATAGATGTGCAACTGTGCAAGAAACTTGTTTGTGATATCAAATATTTGCCGAAATGGCTTTTTGGGAAGTATTTTGATGATTTGAGTGTTCCAAATAAAATAATTTCTTGAATTGGATATTTCTAAAGGAGATGCAAAAGCGATTCAAAACTAATTTCTTACTTTAAATAGTTAATTTTGTTAAGAAATATTGAGTAATTACAAAACTATATTATATATTATATTTAATACAATTGTTTCTGTTCACAATTTAACTAATATTAAAATTAAGAATTAGCTGACATTCAGTGGAAATACAAATAGCATTTCTTCGTTGCACAAATTCCACTTGAAATTTGAGCCAATAAAATAAATTGGCACGGAATTTGGAATGACACCCTCGCTAGATGGGAATACAGCTCTTGTAATATAAGAATAAAGGATTAGACAGGAAATTGCGGTTTATAACCCACGCAAAAGAGATTTGATTTTGTGACTATAGGTGTATTAAGCTTACGTTTTATTAAAACTATTGTGTATATCAAGGTCTCCTACAAAGTATCCAAGGGAGCAGTAATGAGTTAAATTATGAATCGTGGTTGCTTTGCTTCTTTAAAAGTACATTAATTTTGATATAATACCGCCTTTACATAGGATACTTCGAAGACAACCTATCAAATGATGAATACTGGAGTGTGGTTTAAAACAGTGGGTTACTGTAGAGCTAGAACAATGTCCGGTAGACCTAATCAGCTTTATTTTAATTACAAGACTAAAAAAACTCTATAAATAAAAGAAAGTTAGTTTCCCCTTAAGACAAACCTATTTCGCAACTTTGTCTAAACAATAAATTCAAAAGAATAAGCAATTTAAAGATTAACATTATCTGTAAGACACTGTAAACAGTCATAATCACCATTTAGAACTAAATTTGAATGAATTTCGAAATTGCATTTTTGTTTTTTTCTAATTTTAATAATATTAATTGATGTAATGTAATTCTTGGTTCTTATCGCACTGCTTCCCGTTTCTCCGAACAATTTTATGAGCGTTTAAAGCCAACAAAATTACGACAGAAAAAGAAAAACTTTGACACTTTCAACGAAAACTAAGAGAGAAGGAAACATAATGCCACGGTACTGAGGGAATAGAAATGCATTTATTTAAAGATTCTAAAAAGTTTAAATAATGTCTTTAGCTAATGTAAACTTAGTTGAAAGAAGTCTCTGGAACTTTCTGGAACGATGTGCAAATAAGCAATATGAAAAACACTTGGTTTGGCCTAAGTGTTATACAGAATCTCAATTGAACTGAATAGCAACGCCACGGACGCCACATCAATGTGTTTTCATTAAACATGACGCCAAATGAAGTCCCTTCCTGTCTCTCGAAATACTCAGTCTATGGCCGTAGTAGGAGAAGCTCGGGTGAGTGCCTGGGCAGTTTTTATCCTGCCTGGGCAACAATCTACAACTGCTCCGTCAGCTAAAAACTGCCGGGTCACTTACCCGGGCGTTTCTACTCTACGGGCACTGCAGCTGAAGATTCGAATTAGGCACTTGCGTTTGAGAAATGCTATGTACGATCAATTCAAACAGAAAGCAAGCAAATCTAATAAATAAAATATAAAACAACTTTTAACTAATTAATTAGTTAATTAACCAATTAAAATGCAATAAAAATGATTTATAACTAGTCGTTAGAGCAGTTTGCTGAAGTTGTTAATTGTCGTTTCGTAATAAGTTAAAGGCTTATCACAGTGGCTAATCGAATTACTTCTCATTTCAGGGGGTGAATTTTACTAATTTCATAATATTTATTTATTAAATTAAAGGAAAATTAAGGTTAAATAGATAAAATAGTTGGGTAAACAGTTTACCGCATAGAAATGAAAGCACAAATATAAAGGGAAATCTAAGTGAGTTAACTCAGAACTTTGGTAAAACAAAGTTTTATAGAAATAAGTTGTTATAATTAACTTTATAAGTTAACTTTTTAATAACAAATCTGCTACTATAGTCTATCTTTAAAACTACGGTCCGCGCGCGGTTGCAGTGCTGGTACCGTAAGGTTGAATACAGACTAAATAATAGGTTACAAAGCTATGTTTCCGTCATAAAACATCTAAGAACAGAAAGAGAATTATGTTGAACGGAACATTTTGCCATTACTTTCAAAATATTAACTTCTTCGAGGATTCTATTTTCCAGTGAATTGTCCTTAGAAGAAGCATTAATTAATAAATGGAATGTTCTTTTGAAGAAAACGCTTTCAATCCGCCAATTTTTCATTTATTTTATTAAAATCTTTACGAGAGTTTAAGATCTTATTCTAAGTATAAATAAACATATTCTATTCTATGCTAAGGGTTAGCTCTTGCATTAGACTATGAATATTTTATAATTTCAATACATAAAAGTATTCTTTCACTTTATTTGTTTCTTTATTCTTGAACTTTGTAGTTTCCCTTGTTGGCTCATATGACTTTATTGCTTCCGTATTCTTCTTCTTATCAATTGACAACCAACGATTATTAAACTTAGAACTCGGAAATCAACTGGAAACCATTTATTTTGCATAGAATTCAGTAGGAATTGTGTAGTATTTTGCACTTTTTAAAATCTTTAATTATACAATCAATATCAGGGGATATGGTTAGAAGCTTCGTCTCATAAGCTCGAGGTCGATGGTTCAAAGCAAGCATTCTTTCAAATTTGTTGTGATTCGTCGCCTCCACTCTCTGGGTGATGTGCTATGAAGTCCCGCTTCTTATGGTTCCCTCTGCTCACTTCTTCGCTTCGAATGTGATCTCGTGTTTCGTAAATTGAATAATCAAACGTCAAACTTAAACAACTTTATACTGTTGTGATATCCTTTTATATAGTAGTCGGATGGAGCAATTTTAAAGACTAATGAGATTAGAACGTATTTCTGGTAGAGAGGGCCGGTCGGCAAGAAACGACTCCAACAAACAGTATTAGAGTTCCAGCTAAATATTCTAAACGTTGAAGTAGTATTTGGAATTGTAATGTTTTTGAGAAAAGCCAATTTTTGGTATAACTGGTTTTTCTGTGGTTTACAATTAATACTATAAAGTACCTGCATTAGTTATGCTCCCTCGCGCTTCTGTCATTTCAAGTTCTTTTATAATGTCTTAAATCTCTATGAGATAGAAAGTTGAGAAGCGGTTTTTTTAATTCTTTTTTTTATATTCAAAAATAAATGGAAAATTAGTTAACAGAGTTAATTGTTTACGTCATTTGTGAAGTGTTTTCCACAAACCAACAATGTCTGGTTTGAATTTCTTTTTCCAGTTGTATCCAAATCCCTCTAATCTAAGCAGTTAAGCTTATTATAGTCAGCACCGAGAGTAATAATGGAGTGTCACTTGCGTATTTATAGTGTTTGGTTATTTCCTTATGGCGCTGACTGTACCTCGTTTTATTGGACTACCCCGAAACGTAACTAGCCGAAACAAAACTGGCCGTTTCGTTTCGGGGTAGGCTCCGTTTTACAAGCCTCGTAAGTTAATGACTGTGGACAGAGTCAAACCACTAAAAATTCTTAATAAATTGTTTATTTTAAAGAAAAGAAACAAAAAAAGTTCGGTATTATTCAAGCAAAACCGTACAACAATCAGTGTCTAGTTGTATAAGAGTATACATTAATGATTATAGGAATAAACTATTTATTATATGAGAATATATTAAAAGAGTAGATTTATTATTCTTAATAAAAAGACAATTAATATTAATCACTGTTAGAAACATTAGACAGAACTAATGGTATGAAATTAAAAGTTATAATATTTATTGCAAGGTTCCCGACGAGTAGTCTGTGAATCGCAGCAAAGCTTTATTAACACGAAAGTAGGTTAAGAAAAGGATCACAAACCACTTTTTATTCATTTTTATATAAAACTGTTGCCATACAGGATAAACAGAATATCCGGAGGATACCTATCTCTTGCTGCGGACCAAGAATGAAAATCAATACAAATATTTCAATTTGAGAGAAAAAAATTATCGCCAAATGGGTGGTTCCGGTGGTGGTTTGGGTACTTTTATAAGATAAGCTGGTAAACCAAAATAAGTAAT
>JAQGAV010002333.1:0-16196 GCA_034691345.1 Phasmarhabditis papillosa
GAGAAATTGGTGTCAAATGGATGACTCTAGCACGAAACGATCCAAAGAAATGGAAGAAATTAGCTAATTCAGCGTGAAATAAATCTCCGAATGATCTCACGATTCTGAATAAATGTTGATATTGATATTGAGTCAGTAATTGGGGAAAAGGGTGCTAATTTTACGGGCCGTCCGGTCCCATAACTTTTTGATAATCATTCCCACTTATGATGTGTATTAAAAACTATCTATCGAAGTTTTCTGGAATAAACTATTTTGTTGTATTTACTGTATTTTCAGACGGTCCGTACAGAGCCGAGGATAAAATTTTTTGGAATAATTTTGCGTCGTTCCGGCTGAGAAGTATGTCATTACCTTGTATAACCTCATGTACTTGATCTCTTGTCAGAGGTTGTCCCATATGAGCTACACGAGCTTTCTTTAGCAAAGAAATGTAAAGACATACCGCTAGCTCACGGGTCTGGAAATATCATTAATATTAATAAAGATATAAAAAGATATTAACTTTTGTAAACAAATGCACCTACTTCTTCAAATTGTAGAATATCCAGAATCCTTAATAATTCGTTAGATGAAACAGTTTCTTCATCCAGAAGGTAGTGTAGTTGTGAGAGCGCATGATAGTCTGAATTGGTTAGTATTTGGTCGAAGAAGGGCTATAGTCTACAACAAACAAAAGACTGCAGAGCGCTGTGGCATACGCAGGCTTCCGCAATTGCGCAACAACGCGCACTGCAGTCTTCTTTTTGTTATAGACTATAGCTGGACTGATCATCTATACAGGTTTTGATATTTTCTTGAACTGGACTAACAACGGAAGGTCGCCAAGCCGTCCCACCAATCGATCGTCCCTTGTAAGCTCAAAATTCGAGTAATGAATCCAAACCCAGATTCCTTGTCAGCTATTTTAATCGCAATTGCTCCATCCGACTATGAAAAGGTAAAACAATTCTTTAGTTTCTAAGTTATTTTACAAAGGGTCTTCAGAGGTGTGAATTTCACGAAACGGCTCGGGCCGAACATTTCTAAAATGTTTTCCCTTATTAATAAAAAACTAATAAAAAACAATCTCAGTGGCCAGTTGTTACCTCCCTGGAGCGTCTTTATAATGCTAGAGCAAGTTTTTAAGTGGAGTATTTGAGCAAACTAACTATTTGTCTCTACTACTGTAGCTTGTATCCTAGTCTTCTCCAGTGTGTTATTTTCTTCTTTTTCTTTTTCTCTTTTTAATTGTAGTAGATATTGTCTGCCTAAATCTCGCTCCACATACAGTATACCGGCATCCGGATGTTGAAGACTTGCCATTAATGAGCTCTCATCCTAAAAAGATACATTGAGCATGTTTGCTTATTATGATTGCACGGCTTGTTAATAGAGACAGCGGGATTAAAGGACTGTGCCCTCATTAAATTTAAAGTTTATTTTTCAATCTAACTCTTTAGTCAAATCATTTGAAAACATCGAGTTATGGCATTAAGCGGCGTAAAGATTCCACCATTTGATCTTTCTGTCCTTTTTCCTTAGTTCTTATATTCAGTTTTCGACAGAAATATGTTTCTCGCACCTCCATTTCGGGCAACATTATCGGAGAATACAAACTTAATCAAATCCGATTATAGTTTATAACAAACAAAAGACCGCACAGCGCGGTGGTATACGCAGGATTGCGTATTTGTATTTTTCTGGACATGATACAAAATAAAACTAGTATAATAATATTTTTCTGACAACAAACAAAAAATAGCGCATCGAGCCATATAATGGAAGTTTAATTTTGCCACAGAACGAGCCATTTTCCAAACCTTACACAACACAGCGCACTGCAATCTTTTTATTGTTATGGACTATATCAGCCAAGTCGAGAGGTGCTCAACTTTTAATAACAAAGATTGTATAAAAGATTATTTAATTTCTTTAGCAAATAAGTCAAGATTTCTTAAAATGAACGATATTTGCCAATAAATTATTGTTGTATGTTTTCCGTACCTCTTTTAAAATAGCTTCATTAATAGCCCTAACTGCTTCTAACTGTGCTTTTTCATCAGAAGACAATCCGCTTAGAAGACCACCCACATCGCCGAATTGAGGTAGATGTAAGTCCTTTAGATGGATCTTCATATCGTCTAATTCTTGTTCTAAACATTGTTTAATATATAGTAAGTTATCAGAAATAATAACTCTATTTCGAAACTTTTTATATTTTTAAAGGTTCTTAGTCAATATCCCAAGCCTTCTGCAGCTACGTAGAAAACTATGTTAAACTTACAAATTTGATGTTTTCCGTTATTAATTATAGCTTTTCACATAAAAGAATGGAAAACATGTTTTTACTTTTCAAATTTGCTTCATTTTCCCATTTGCAACAGGGTTATGTGGGCGGAGTTCTGGTTATAACCTCAAAAGTGACAACCAAATCTCCGCCCACTGACAACCTAAACAAAGGGTGGCAGTCTATTCAAAGGGCCATAACTTTCCTCAAAAGCAATTTAGAAATATTCGATTTGCATATTTCAACTCACAAAGTATATCTCTATCAATTAAAACGATAAACAATTTTTGAGTGTACCGTGCCTTCAATATCAAATTTAGTAATTTGTTTCAAACCCCTCGAAAGATATGCAAATCTTTTCCCTCAGCAGCCTATAGGCCTCTGTAGACTTGACTATATCCATTGACTTATTCATTAACATTTACTGTAATATGTCCCTTTTCTATAAATAAATCTGTATATTTTGTATTACTCACGAGTGAAGACTGCCTTTCCGGTAAGATTTCTCATAGGGGGTCCCTTTCTAAGTCTATAAAGAAGAGTAGCCAATGCATATAAACAGAAGATTGTACGGATATTACGACCCTCGAACACATCTACTGTCTCAGGAATGATTATCTATAAAGGAACGGAGTAGTTGAAACTGCACTCAGACGACATTTAAGTTAAAATATCGGCTAAGTGTCCGCTGAAGAAGAACAATTGTTTATAGAGTCTGATTTGTATTGAAGAGACTGATTGAAAATGAAATATAGTCTCTATCAAGAGCTAGGTTTCCAGCGCAGTAACCTGCTGAGAGGCAGGTGTTAAATTGAAATGGACGTACTATTGAAGACAAATGAACCGATGTGTCATTCAGTTTCATATAACCATACTTATTATAGTCTGATTCGAGAGTGATAAATAATGGAGTGTTAAAAAAAGAATCTCATTGAAAATGGCTCTGAAAATATTTGAAAACGAAAATATACGCAAAGTTTCCGTAACAAGTAACACTCCATTATTCATCTTGAATCAGACTATATCAGAAAACTGCGCTGGAAACTTACTTCCTGTTACAGACTATATTTGGGTTTCTATATTCAATGATGCTGAAGTATAGCCTATACAAACTGGTTTCTGGATTACTTTCTATTATCATTTTTAACTTTATGTTAGGAAATTATGGTTAATTTATAAAGGATTATTTTAAACTAGTTATACGTACCTCAGGTAGTCTAACACTAATCATAGCCCTTCTCCATAGCATTATATTATCCGAATGTCGATAGACCGGAGTGTCCTCATTCGAATGGAATTTATCCTGCAATGAAATGTTTTGTAAATTATTCACTCAATATTTTTTCTAAAGTTACTGTCTAAAAGGATATAGTCATCGCCAAGAGTTATGATGGAGTGCAACGAATTGAACGCTCGTCTGAGCCCCTTTTGCGAGCACCGCGCCAGCATCTGGCGGCTACTCTCCTTTCAATATTGTACTTTGCAAGTACGCGCGTGCAATTTCCTGCAGGTGCGTTGTTAAGAATCCTAAAAATACGCAAGTGACACTCCATTATTACTCTCGGCGCTGACTATAAATAGGATCATAAGGATCGTTTTTCGAACAACTTTTAACAACTTTGTGGAGTGCCAAATACAATCGAACTTTACTTTTTTGAAACCTTTACAGAAGTGTGGTCAAACACAAAGAATTCAAAATTTGCTTTAGTTTTTCGTTGACAATATTATACTGTTTCTACCTGTGTAACATCGAATATCTTATTCAATGGTACTACTTCTGGGGCAAATGAATGCGACAATCTGGCTAGTAGCACGCCGTTACGGAAGTTATTCTCTAGATCTGTACCAGAAGGAATAGAATCATCGTTTAGAATCTCAATCAGCCAACTGAAAACAGATTTTAATTTGAAATGCACCTAGTTGAAATAACCCGGTAAAAGAGATAGTATGTTTCAATATGAAAACTGCCTGGTAATCTACGAGATACCGAGGTTTGCCCCTTATCATAGTGAGTTATATGTTGGTTTTATAGATTTAATTCAAATTTTATTTTATTTTTCAGATCCAAAACTGTAAAATAAGACGTAACTGTCGGAAAACAACAGTTTCTAATAGCTTGCAGCTAAAGGTCTTAAAAAGTCAAATTAGAGCATAGATTTGGTCTAATTGCTCTAATAAGATCTAATAAATTTGCAGTTCGCACCGCAACACTTTGCAAGCGATTAATCCACCGACTATATAGTCCGATTCAAAAGTAAAGGGGCCATGGCAAAAATTTCGTTCTGCAGTCGTTTTATACTCACATGCGCAATTTTATCACACAAATACGCAAGCGATACGGTTTGTTCACTATTGAATAATACTTTAGATCTTTGTAAACTAATGAGTAACCGACTACGAAAAGGAGAAATGAGAAACTTCGATCAGACGGAGAATTCTCACCCATATTGAATATCTCTAATAAATATAGTCTATAACAAACAAAAGACCGCAGAGCGCGGTGTTATACGTAGTCTTCCGCAATTGCGTATTTGTCTGTTTCTGGAGATGATACAAAATAAAGTTAGTACAATAATATTTTTCTGACAATAAACAAACAATTGCGCATCGAACCATATAATGGAAGTTTAATTTTGCCAGGGTACGAGCGATTTTACAAACCTTAAACAACACCGCGCACTGCAGTCTTTTTTGTTATGGACTATATTAGGTATACCTTACAGTAACCCCCTTTAAAGGTCTATAACTAACTTTCTAACTTCCAACAGTCTACAGAGATAGTCATAGGCCTTTCTATGCTCCCTTCTTTCATCTATATCTTCGCCATTTTCTTCTGCTGGTACTATGTCTTCTTCTGTCATCCTGTATTTACAAACTTATAACAATATCTTAATCAGAAAAAAGAAGCTTAGAGTAGTTAAGTACATAGTATAGAGAAATAGTCGACGGATGAATCGTTACCGGAGGTGTACTGTAGAATTTAGAAGGAGTGCGGAAATAAAAAGTAATATATAAGTAGCCGATATAATTGTGCGCTCGAATTATAATAAATAGACCTTTAGCTGCAAGCGATTCGTCCGTCGACTATAATATCTGATTACTTGTAAAGTAAAGTAACTCAATGTAAAGGGCAACAACTATTTATAAACACATCATGATGTTGAAGAGAAGGTATAAACTAAAAAGGAATTGTTAACGACTATAATTATGTAACGAAGTTTAATTGGAATGTTACTAAATGTTATTACAGAATCCTTAGTTACTACGACATAATCTCCACTTGGAAAAATGACTCCTACAACCTTAGAAATTAAAAAAAAGAAAAAAAACCTGACTTGGAAATTATGTAGGTGCTTAACAACAGAAGCAGTTTTAAAGATTAAGGAAAGGATTAAAGTTTTCTGTTCCCAAACTCCTCGAAAACCGTCAAAAAACATTTTTTGGCCGTCTGCCAAAATCGGCTTTGCTATCGGCTGTGTTGGTTTGCTTAGTGGGAGGTGTGTCGGCCGTTTCAAACCGAAAAGGGTCTGTTATATTTGCCGCAAAGCTGAATCATGCAGAGGCAGTGATAAGAATAGACAGCGATGTTAGAAAATAGAAAACTAACAATATAAACAGTAAGATATTAGGTATATAATATAGGTTAAGTAAGGGATTTGTAAATATTCGATTAAGTTTACCAATTACGAAAAGTCGGTTGTCTTGAAACTTGCCAATACCGGAAAAAAGAACTAACGGACTTCGTAAAAAGTTTGACAAGGCTTTATTATTTTGTATATTCATAATGAAAAGCTATTTTCGTTTTCACAGTAATTGAAAGTGTTTTGAAACCTAGACTGTACGCACTGTTAGTAGGTTTATCGCGGTGGTGTAAAATTTTGGCGTTAAGTTAGCTGAGAAATGCCTTCCGTATCTTCTGGTGAGAGAACAATTATTTCATGTTTCTGTGAAATTCCAGGCAGGCCATGCCTTACATCGTCGAAATTCAATTTTGAATTTTCAAATATCAAGTGTGTTCGAGAAAACAAAAAACATGCATGAAACTACAATGAAGAAGAGCGGAAATCAAATAAAAGCGGAAAATCGATAATTATTAGAATTTACAATTCGAAACTGCAAATACGGTAGAAATGGTAGCCAAAAGTGGCCCATTATCTTGGTGACCACGGGGAACCAAGGTATCTGCGAGAGAGGTAAAGGTTACACAGAGTGGGTCAAAAGTGGCATGGGCATACGTTTTCCTAAGCCTAATAAAAATAGGACTGTTTTTCTTATAAGCACTTTTTTGAAATTTGGGTTTTTCGGTCCCCAGATACCTTGGTCCACAAGATAGTGGGTCCGAAAACTTACTAATTTGCTTGTATAACTAAATATAAATTATATTTTCCACAATATTCGAGGGTTGCGAACCACAAGGTCTTCAATCTATACAGGACTGGAAGCTTCATTTTCACGTCTTCAACTATAAAAACCTATGCCTATTTAGCATGATCAAAATCAGTTATTAGTCAATTTCTAATTTTGTCATGTAAAATTACAATGCAAATAATAAAAATGTATTATTTGAACAATGCTGTAACGACTATAAAACAGCAATAATAGGAAATATTGAATAAGCATAAAGTTGTATGTTTGTCTATTGTTTTTAGGCGTTTGTAGAGATTGACTAGAAATGTCAGACCCGACCGGAGTTAAAGGTCGGAAACGAAAACATCCCGGACAGAAAAGGAATGTGAAACTACCGTAACCCTTATGAATGTTGAAGGTATTTGTTTACAAGAAAATCTAGATAAGTTATGAATTAACCGATCCATTTTTGAAAGTTAAGTAAGTTTACGTTATGATTCCGGCAAAACGACTTCTAGCTACCCCAAAGATGGAAAGAATAACAAGAACAACCGTAATGTGATATACATTGATACACTGAATAAATAGGTTTTTTAAATAGGTTTACGCTATGAACAGCGTACCAGTTCTAAAATCTGCGATAGTTTTTGGTCAAGCACGAGGTAAAATAACTCAAAAGCTCGGTGAAAAACATGATTTTGGAAAATATTTGAACCAAGCAAAACACGTATGAGTGCGATTTCTGTGAAAGAAAACTGCGCTGTGAAACATTTGGACAAGCCGTCAACTATATCAGAAAGTACAGGCATTGCACACACAAAGTTTATACTTTTATTTTCTTACAGTGCAAATAAAGATGGAAAGCGAATACTATGTAGAAAGGTTTATGAACTAGTGTTAAACACAGACCTGAAACTTTTCTGTTGGACAGATAATAGTTCGTTTCAAAACCTAGACTGCACGCGCTGTGAGTGGTTATACCGGAGTGGTGTAAAATTTTACATTCAAAACTTCTCTCGCCCGAAGAGAGGGAAGGCATTCTTCAGCGAATTTTGAAGACGAAATTTTACATCAGTGCGGGATAACTACTAACAGCGCGTGCAGTCTAGGTTTTGAAACGGACTATAAACAGTAGTATTAACTATAAGAACCTTTGTTAATAAACAATATTGCTTGTTTAGTGAACTGTCGTAACAAATAGAAAGTACTTTTTCATAGAAGTAGAAATGTGCAAAAATTTGCTGAAACTAAAGTCCTGAGAATTCTAGAATGGTCTATGCATCATAGAAAAAGATAAATTTGTTCTAATAAAATAAACTTTACAGCAAAGTTCTGAACGTTTGCTTATCTGCAATGAATAGTCGGCTTTGTTTTAGGCGACTGCGACAGATGCTGTGTATTTCAAAACAATTGAAATCAGTTTAAAATGAGAAAATCGATGGTTTAACAGGCGAAGAATTTGTTAGTTGTGGGGGGGGGGGACAGGGGGGATTGCTCAGTCGCCGGTACAGATAAGAAGAAATGGAAACAGTGTCGGAAAAGACCACAGCAGTAGAAAATAGTTGCCAATGGAGCAGGTTTTAGTGGATTGCGATTGGGACAGATTATTAGTGTTTACAGAAGTAATCCTAGTATGTACTTGACAGCGGTATTTTCGGGCCTGGACGTATCCGGGCTCCTAGTTTATATGACACATAATAATTGTAAACTCGGATACCGTAACTCTACGAACATGTGTTAGCTTCCGCAATTGCTTATTTTGCGTAGAACGAGCGATTTTTCAAACTTTAGACAACACCGCTCACTGCAGTCATTTTTTGTTATGGACTATTACAACGAAATAGAAGCCAATTAGATGGAAGGTATATAAATACAACAATCTTATAAAGTCCTATAAACTGTTGGGTTAAGAATTCTAATGTTTCAAGAGAACAACAAACTGTAATCAAATAAATGAATGAAATTATAGATAAGGACTGCTATTAAACAGAATAAACTGAATGTTGTTTAGTGTTTAATAATTATAGACTTACAAAAGGGGCGGTACTTCCGGCTCAACAAAAATTTACTCATAGGGTGGGGCCGGGCCAAAATATAGCGAAATATTTTAGGAAAACAATGATTTCCAGAACTCTATGAATAAACCAAATGTTTCTATAGTCAGATTCAATAATACGGCCGTGTTAATAAGCAGGAGTGTTGCAATATTTTGTCTGAGTAAGGCAGAGCGAAAGCAAGTTTGCATTCTGCTGATACCGCGCGCGTAGAATGCAAGCAGGCGCAGTGTTAAAAATAATGAAATACGCAGCATACACGGCCGTATTACTTTTGAATCTGACTATACCTTATATTAGAAAATTCGAGACAAAAAAAGAGCTAGAGATAAGTTTTCATAAGGAGAATTTTGTTTTAGATGCTGGATTAAAAAAACTCGAAATTGTCAAAGTCAAATAACAGTTTGTAAATCTAATTTGCCTGAAATTCCATCATAAATAACAATTTGCAGGCTGAACTTGCTTGTTTTCATGCAAAATAGCGGAATTTCACCATGGAGATTGAGAATGGAGCAGAGTAATTAGAAATATATTATGCTAGTTGTAAAGCTGTAAACTTATTAGACAAGAATTAGTTCACATTTCATTGGATGTTACATTACATTAGTCTTTAATAGAGTTACATTAGTCTTTAATAGTTCATTTGAACAAAAATGTTTATAGTCAACGGCGAGAGTAATAATGGAGTGTCACTTGCGTATTTATTGGTTTTTTAACACCGCAGTTGCAGGTAAATTGCACGCGCGTACTTGCAAAGTACAATTTTAAACGGACAGTAGCAGCCAGATGTTGGCGCGGTGCTCGCAAAAGGGGCTCGGACGAGCGGTGAATTCGTTGCACTCCATAATTACTCTTGGCGCTGACTTTAGGAATAACTGATACAGTCTGTATTAGGAAGAGCAGTTACCGGAGAGCCGCGGTGTTATGTAAAAATGAACTGAAAATCGGTGAATTGGGAGCCTTTTTTTCAAAAGTATATTCAATTTTATTTAACATGGCTTTTCCCCAGGATACTACTGTGAAAACACATCACTTGATACAGTATTTTTAAGAGCAAATACGGCTCCTTTCTAACATTCAATCTGCGGGTGCACGAAACATGGGATAAATAAGCTGCTGGTTTGTACAGATGTTAAAACGTTATCAAAACTTAACTAACTAAGCGGATCTTCAAATAGTCTTGTTCATTCCTTTCTAGTTGACTGTCCCCTTTTTCCTCAAATGGGGCGTGGCCTTTAGGTTGCGCTAGCGTTCGCTTTAATGTACATTTTAACACATAAAAGTTAATCGAGCGCGCAGGCGACGATTCCAATAAGAGAAAAAAAGGGGGAAATGTTGCATTAAGAGAGGCAAATTCAAGACTTAGACAAACAACAAAGATTATTCAATACCTAAACTAGAAATTCCGAATTCCAGTTCGGTCACTCTCTTAATACCTCTCCCGTCCCAAACCTGGTTGAGCAACCGAAGGATGAATGCTTGAATGTTCTCTTACGATTCTCGCAAACCGACTTCAAAGATGGAAAGAATAACAAGAACACCCGTCATGTTATATACGGAATAAATAGTTTTTAAAACAGTCTCGTTAAACTAGGTAAGGAGTGTAAAAAGACATAAAATGTTTTAGAAGGGTAATTATAAATGAAATTAATGAACAGATCACTAAAAAATCGCTGTCTAAGATTGAGAGAAGTTCTGGAGCCGATATCAGCAATACGGTTTTGCAAATAGAACAGTCAACAAATCAAAAATGAATGAAAACGACAATCACTTTATAAAAACAGAAGAGATATTATTGAAGAAAGAAAGGAGACAAACAGGGAAAATAGAAATATTGTTGTTAACTCTGTAACACTTATAAAACTGGCATAAAAAACATTAAAAAGATGTCGTTTTCATTCTTTTTCATTTTGTTGACTGTTCTATCAATTTCATTTATAATTATCGTTTTACATCGTTTTATATTGTGTACAAACCTATGTAAGACCTTTGTACACACTTTATATAGCTTAACGAGACTATTTAAAATAATTATTTATTCCGTATACCAATGTATATCACATCAATGTTATACATTAAGTTTGTATTACAAGATTTAGGTTTCTACAGAAGTTCATAGATAGACGCGGTATTCAATTGAAATGAAGCAAAGTAGCAAAGAAATAATGGATATTTCAAGAAATCTTAAGCTTTTAATTAACCAGCCTACCCCCATTATAGTCAGCGCCGAGAGTAATAATGGATTGTCACTAGGCGTATATATAGGATTTTTAACAACGCACCTGCACATTACACGCGCGGTACTTGCAAAGTACAATATTGAATGGAGAGTAGCCGGTAGAGCGCAGTGCTCGCAAAAGGGGCTCAGAAGAGCGTTGAATTCTTTATACTCCATCATTACTCTTGGCGCTTACTATAACTTATTATTTAGTCGATAATAGGCGGAGTTAACGTTTGAGTTTTTTGTCATGGACTATGGTTTTCTAGACTCTAATAAAGCTTATAGCATGTAGCTAAATATATACATCTCAATATGGGTTCACTATGGGCTTTGCGTAATTGCGTTAGGCGCTACGCACTAAAACCTAACACAACATTTAAATTTACTATTTGTTTAGGCACTAAAAGGCTATATAATTTATAAAATCATTTAAATATATTACTAAAATAAGCAGAATTCCATTTAAACGAGCTGTTTTAAGCTGCGATTTGTTGGGGATAATCCTACCAAAAGAAACTAGCAATATGGGCAGCCAGTTTAATATTGTTAATTGGTTGTATATAATATTTGTACGCCTAACATCATCTTATATATAGTTTAATTTAAAAGGAATAATGGAGTATTAAATAAGAATTTCGTGGAAAATAGCTTCCAATGTTTTCGAAAAATGAAAAATTACCCAAAAATACGCAAGTAGCACTCCAGTATTACTCTTGAATCAGACTATATATGGTGTATATATAAGCTAAAAAGAAAAACGACAACCAACGTCAATTAATTACATTCTTACTCTTGGTTAACACTTTCAATTCATAATGTAAAAGAAAGTAATAAATAATGAACAATAATAATAAAAGGTTGAATTACAATTGTACATTTCATCTAAAACAATGATATAGTAGGTGGACTAATCGCTTGCAAGAGGTACGAACTAGAGTTGGGCGTTTGAGCCCGTTTTTAGAAAACTGGCTCTTGCTTTCAAGCTTATAACTTTTGTTAAAGAGATCAGATTAGGCTCATCTTTCAAAAAAAGAGTGAACCGCTATGTGTGAACACCATTTCAAAAAATCAGCCTGATTCATCCAGTGGATCATTAGTTGTTCACTAAAGCCCATTTTTCAAAACGGGCCCAGGATTTTGCGGGCTTTAGTGAATAACTAACGTCCCACTGGATGAATCGGGCTGATTTCTTGATATGGTGTTCACCCATAGTGGTTCTATATTGTCAAAAGAAATGAGCTTAATCTGAGCTCTGTAACACTAGTTATTCACTAAAGCCCGTTTTCAAAAACGGGCTCAAACGGGCTTTAGTGAGTAACTGACTACGAACTGCAAACTTATTAGAGCAAATCTGTGCTCTAATTCTAATTTTTTAGACCTTTAGCTGCAACTTCAGATAGTAAAATATCCACTTCATATCACAATCCTTAGTGAAACTTGTAAAATACTTGTTAAATTGTTAAAAATGAGCTTATAATTTTTAAAAATAACTTATAAATACATTTAAAACTGGTAATTACGTTTCAAAATAAGCGCTACTAAAATAACTGAGTTGCTATTTCGCATGCTTCTGCATGCATTCCTCTAGTATTAGGCCGTTGTTTATGGATCACTAGCCCCGCCCACTTTCTAGACTGAGAATAATGATACTCAGTGGAGTAAGAAGCAGATTCATTTAGATGTTAACGAGCAAATAGCAATGGATTTAAGTAGAAAAGGAATAATAATCACGTTTGATTGAAACTAAAGATATTCTATGCTGAAGAACCGTACAAAGGTTTAAATCTCTATTTTTACATGAAAGTTTGAATGTTCTTGACCAGTAATTACAATAACTGTTCTTAATGGAACATATTGTCGGGTTTTTGAATCCCCCAGAAGAAAGAATTCTCGCAAATTTGTTCTGATTTGTCGTCTCCACTCCCCAGGTGCTGCTGAAGTCCAACTTCCTATGGTTCCCTCGTCTCACTTCATCACTCCAAATATCTGTGATCTCGTGTTTCGTAAAATAAGTAAACAAACTTTAACTTTAAAAGGTTTGAATTTTCTTGGCCAGTAATTACAATAACTGTTCTGAAGATTAAATCAACATTAAAGAACTTACAAAAAATTTAACTACAGAAATGGCATAAAGTAGAGCAGATGTCCGTTTATTTTATTCGTTCAAAAATCTTTTCGAATCGTTTGTTATCGAAAAACCCGCAAGAAACCTATAGTTTTTTTACGACCACAGCCTAGCTGTAAGGAGATTTGTTTCTCTATTATTATGTTATTAATTAAAAGGTGCAACTTACTTATTCTATTATTTGGACTGGTCCTTTCCTCTTATGAAGCAAACATAGGCCCCCTGGGAGATTAACTACTCCAGTGTCGGCTAAGGGCAACTAAACTACTCGAAACATTTAAAATTCATAGCCAATCTGAACAGAGCCGTGTTCAATTTTGCGCATTTAATATTAATAACAAGTGTCTGATTGAAAATAGAAAAGTTAAATGTAGATAGAAAGGTTTCAATAAGACCTGCAAAGTAGATTATAGCCAGGGCAGGGAATTTCACGGGCCGGCCCGGGCCGACCCGGCTGGTCTTTGCCCAGCCCTGCAAAACAGAAAAAGTCCATAAGAAAAAAAAACAGACTGCAGTGAGCGGTGTTGTTTAAGGTTTCAAAAATCGCCCGTTCGTTTGCACAATTAAAATTGGACTGTATGATTGGTTGTTAGATGCGCATTTTTTGTTTGTTATCAGAAAAATATTATTGTGCTAGTTTTATCTATCATGGTCATCAGTATCATGTCCAGAAAAAGACAAATACGCAATTGCGGAAGCCTATGTATACCATCGCGCTCTGCGGTCTTTTGTTTGTTATAGACTATACCAAACTCATGATAACCTGAAGGTTATTATTTAACTTTACTGTATGCGCTTCTAAACTTTTAAATGAGATTCAAAGCAAAAACAGGCAGGTTTTCTGTTCAAAATTGCCACTCCGTGGCTACCCCGCTTCGACAATCCTTGTTTTTAATAGAGAAGTCTCTGTGGACATCAATTGGTTGTTAAAGGTACCACCAGACCCTCCAGCGGGCCGGCCCTAGGCCCGGGCGGGCCCGGGCCCTGGTTGGATGGTCTCGGTACCACCGATAGTTGTTGAAATGTTTTCCAATAATTATTCATTCCGAATTCCGAATAAGTTCCGAATTAATGATTATTAATGGTGCAATAAAATAAAAGCAATTGATATTATTGCATTTTCGAGAAAATTGCAGTCAAAGTAGCAATTTTTGGCAATTGTTATCGCAAGCCAAGAAATTACTACTACGATTCGTTTGCATGGTGTTTATCACGGGAACAATGCCACAACCACGACGGCGGCGAGGATGACCACCTCCCCTAGGAATGGATCAAAAATCTAATATTTTATGTATAATATTATATTATTGTATCTGGGATATCAAATACCGTCGAAAAACATGAAAATTGTCTATTTTTGACCCAGTTGGTATGGGACGCGTGAATTCAAATCATTCTGAATTTTCAATTGGAAGAGAAACGATACCATCGCCGTCGTGGCCGCCATCAATGTCGTGTAGCGAACGCCCAATCGGCTTATTGCGGGAAAACCCAATGTCTTACGCAGTTACACTGTTTACATTTACTTTAAATCTGAACTAAGAAACTAGAAAACTCGGAAAAGGTACTTATTCAAAGCGGAAATATACTTTACGTATGTAACCATAACCCCGGTAGGAGCCGGAACCAGCTCCAAAACGGAACCAGCTCCAAAAGTTAGCTGACAAAACTTTCAAAGAGAGCAATTTGCAAGCAATATGTTCACAGAAAACTAGTCAGACCCGGCCTAATAGACCCGCTCCTACTTTAAAAATAAGCTTATATTCTTTACAGAACGCACTACTAGTGGCATTTGTTTGTTTTTTGGCTATTGTATGCCTGAGAAATCGGCTTCTCGGTGAAACTATTTACTCAATACAGCAGTACAATAGAATTTGTGTCTCCAGCTAGAAAACATCGTTGGTTGGTGGTTGGGGGGGGGGGGAGGTTGTATTCAGTGAAGGTAATATAGTTTAGCTTTGAGGAACTGTTACCTGTCGTTGTCAGAATCATAATTTCTGTCTGGCGGAATTGCATTACTATAAAGAAGCTTCGAACATTCCAAACGAAGAGGAATTGGTTCGTATGATTCCATCATACGTTGGTTTTTCATTTACAACTATTACAATCATTTTGCTCAACCGGAACCCCGGTCGAGCTTTCCAAAATTATTGATATCAACACATTTTTCAATGGTTGAATCTAATGTTTACCTTAAACTTGAGGTTTTAACCTAAATATTTAAGAGCAACTCGGAAGGACACCCTTGCGTGCAGCGTATATCAGCTAGCGATTGTAAACCGGCGAGAGAACTAGAAATGAGTCAAATACAAGAAGAGACGCAGGCAATAATAGTCGAAAGCACAAATTGGAGGGAAAAAAAATATACAAAACAAAAACAACCGATAGCTTTATTCTCAATTCAATTATTGTTTACTGTTTATTTATGTAATTGATCATTTTGTACATTCAAGAAGGAAGAATCTAAAATACAAAATATAGATATAAAGAATGTAAATATACATTAATATAACATATATGGCTACGTAATTGGTCTCGCACCGAACAAGGGTTACTGTAACCAATTATTTAAATCTACTTACCTAAACTCTGCTCTGTTGTGTCTCACAAGATTGTCTCTTTAGCAGCGTCTTGTTTATATTTGATCCATCTACCTGAAAATAGAACTAGTTAAATAGTTTGCTTAGTTTCGTAGGTAAAGTCATTTGGTATATAACAATTCGTTTATTTTGCTTTATTTAGAGTAACCCTAGTACCATTTTGCTTTAGTTACAGTAACCCTAGTCCCATTATGCTCAATTTAGAGTAAACCTAGTACCATTTTGCTTTAGTTACAGTAACCCTAGTACCATTTCGCATTAGTTACAGTAACCCTAGTACCATTTTGCTTTAGTTACAGTAACCCTAGTCCCATTATGCTTTATTTAGAGTAACCCTAGTACCATTTTGCTTTAGTTACAGTAACCCTAGAACCATTTCGCATTAGTTACACCCTTACGTGCAGCGTATATCAGCTAGCGATTGTACACCGGCGAGAGAACAAGAAATGAGGCAAATGCAGAGAGAGACGCAGGCAATAACATTCGTGGAGCCATCTAATTAGAGCATAGACGTTTAAAAGGAAACAATTGTATTAAAGGCACGGTACACTCAAAAATTGTTTCTCGTTTTTAATGTCTT
>JAQGAV010002334.1:0-16186 GCA_034691345.1 Phasmarhabditis papillosa
AACAGATTAGCGCTCCAGGGAAACATTCACAGTCCTTTATATGCAAGCGATCCGTCCGTCGACTATAGTAGTTTCACTTGGAGATACCATTGTTCCCATCCCCAAAACGGAAAACTAAACTATTTTTGATGAATAGTTAAAGTGTAATAGCACCAAAACATACAACCTTTGCTGTTACAGCAGCATTCAATTCGCTGATTTTGTACGACCCACTCAACGATATTATAAGAATCATGTTAGAAAAATAAAAGATGAACGAAAAAATCCAAGTTAACTTTTGAAATGTACGTAATCTGGTATAATTGGAGGTTCGCATCGGCCATACCGTTTCCAAAAACATACGATTATGCATGTGCCTTATGCGAAAAAGTGCAAGACTGTTTCCTTGGTATATAATGTAAAGCTGAATATAAAACTATATATTATTTATATAATGTAGGGTTTGACAATTAAGAAATAACTTATAGAACCCGAAGCTATAGCTTCGCGAGAGATAAAATATGTTCCTAAGAGAGCTAAGCCAAAATTGGGCTTCTAAAGTGTAATAGCACTAAAACATACAACCTTTTCTGTTTCAGCAGCATTCAATTTGCTGTGGAACTGTGAAAATCTAAGCATTTTGCCCAAATTTTGCTCACGACTAGTGGACCGTCTGTGCAGTTGATGGAACTCGGACCCTCAATATAACCGAGAACTTGGAATGCGATCAGTAATTGTTAATAAAGCGATAAACTACATCCAAGGCTAGAACAGCACTACTTTTGATTTCTGTATTCAGAAGTTAACGGTGAAACAATCAAAATCAATTCTAAAAAGTTGCCATCACAGAAAGGATGAAAAGCATCTCAGTTTATTGTTAGAAGACTTTTAGGTTTCATACTTCAGAGTTTCATATCATTTTAAACTATTAAAACGAACGGGTTAAACATAAATTTCACTTTATTATGATCTATATCGCGAAGTTTATTTGTGTCTTTACTGGTCCGGTCGACCCGGCTGGTCTGGAAATTTTTAGACCTCGCCCGGCCCTAACAATTGTATTTCTGAAATACATTTGCATTGCTGTATAGATCATGTTACTGCATTTCTTTGTATGAATAAATTGTGTTTGTTTGTTCTCTCTTTCCTCTTATAGCTTATGTTTTATGCGTTCTCTGGTTATCGCCATGAACAGTTTCCCAGTTTCTGTTGAACTCTTGAAAACGCATTTTAACTAGGAAGATAATGATATATTATTTTATTTTCATTAATGATATATAAAACAGTTATAGAATAATTTAATTATTTGAATTGACGGATCATTTCAATTCGCGCTAAGCCATTGCCATTCACACTGTCCATTACATCTACACACGTTCCTTCCGAAGATGTGAAATTCGCAGCAAGCATTCCCGTCTTCAGGTTGTTTACATTCTTCTATACAGTCAGGATGAGAAGTACAACCTAATAAACCAGATGAAACAGACAATACCATTAGAGACATTACAAATAATAAACACAATTTCATTCTGAAATGTATATTATTGATTGATACTTGAAAAAGAAACTAGAAGAATTAGTTTTTATGAATGATAACTGAATGGGATTGAAATAAAATGATTGTAAAATATTGTTCTTCTTAGTCTATTGTTTTCGATAACAAAACCTAGATATATAGTCAGCGCAAAGAGTAATGATGGAGTGTGAAGAATTCAACGCTCGTCTGAGCTTCTTTTGCGATCACCGCGCCAGCATCTGGCGTCTTTTCTGTTCAATATTGTACTTTGCAAGTATGCGCGCGCAATTTGCATGCAGGTGCGGTGTTAAAAATCCTATAAATACGCAAGTGACACTACATTATTACTTTTGACGCTGACTATACCAGATAAATGTATTAAAGGAAAGCTAATCGTAGGCCTAGTTTGCTAAAATGAATGTTTCCTATTTCTCTCGATATTTATTTTGCCAGACATAACATTTTGGTTATTAATTCATTTTGGTCCTGGTGAATATCAATTTAGTTGACTATATACAAGGACCACGCAGTTTTATATGTATAATATTGTATAAATACTATAAATAGAAAATTATAAATCCATGATTTTAAAATAATCGGCAGAAGACGTAGTTTTACTCGGTAGGAGATTTCAGCGCCAGACTTTTCTACGCCACTGAAAATGCTGGTAATCATATGGACCCGTAGTTTCACAGAGGCCCTTTTTGGAAAACAGAAGACTTAGTTACATTCACGCTTAACCAGAAATTCAGGTACTCTTCTTTCTCCTATTGATTGCGCTCCTGACGACTTGTATGGTCAAAATGTATGGCCATAACACAAGCCGGGCTTTATATTTACACCACCGCTCGGATAATCGTAGTCATGGATTGGGGCATCCCACCTGGAAGATAATAGGTATCCGTGAAACTGGAAGGGGTACTCTCTAACATTGCCGTTTCCAGAAAACTCTTTCTCAAAGACCGTTGAGAAGATTGACGAAGCCAATAACAAGACGAAGGAAACTGTTGGTAAGTAAGGGTGACACAGATCAAAACATACCTACAGTAACCCACAAAGCTCTCAAATATTTAAAAGTTGTTGTTCATAACAGGCTAACTGATATCAAAATGATAAAATGTTATCTTCTTAATAGAAAATAGATGTTTTACGCTGTAACACTTATATACAGTTTAAAAGCTATTGTCGAACAATCTCGCTTTGATTTATTCATTCTTTCATGTGTTCAAGTCGGACTAGTAAACCATCACTGTGTGCCACTGCCCAATTGCTACAAATGCTTGCCTACAAATGCCTTTTCTGTACCCGAATGATATTCTTTCCTTAGTCTGTAAATTTTGCATGCAATAAGTAATAGACACCACAACCTATATATTTGTAAAATGAATATTCAATCATCACCTGTGAAGTTATTTTGGTTTTTTGGCGGAAATTTTTGTATCGAGTTTGATGAAGTTGATTTTCAGTTTGTAGGAAACTTTGAAAAGCACATGTATTTAAATTCTGTATCCCACCATTCGAAAATACTTTGAATGTTTCTCGATTTCTGAACTTGTAATAACATTAAAATTTGATCTACAGAATATGACTACAATTTGCCCTAAACATATGTTTCTTTGGTTTGCAATGTCATCATATATCTTGTCATTTGACTATAATTCCGTTGTCTTAAGCACCTTTTATCGTGACAAGGGCACATAAATGGCAATTGATAAATAATATAATCAGCAAAATATTACAAACTAAATACACAACACAAAATTAGTTCTGATCACTATGGGAAATAATCAAAAATTCATCTTTAGGTTTCCTGGTGGGGCGAATCACATGCGAGCGCCTCGAGAAACAATTAAAATTAACAGTTTATTAAGTAAACCGCTCTAATACATAAAATTTGATGAACAACGTTGAGAAGATAAAGAAAACGTACAATTATTTCTGATTTTCTGGCCAAGTATCTAATTGTTTTATCTACAATATAGCAATACGAATTGGTCTCCACACTTCGCATACAAACCACGAGAGCCATGGAACCAAGCCCACAGTCGACATATAGATCAATTACGAAACATCTAATAATCTAAGCATATGAATCGAATAAATATTATTATTAGTATTAGTATAGCAATTCGTTTTGTGACTAATAATTCTGCCTCTATAGGTATTGTCTTCAAAGAGACTGTTATGTAAATGTTTGTAGTTTGACTGTTTAATGGTTGCTCATATTTCTTATCTCTTGTCAGAGGATGACAGAATGACAACTATAAAAGCATTGGTGCACCTAGGGTCGCTTAATCTCCCAAAATGAAACTGTCATTGATTTTTGTTAATTTGGTAGCCGCTGTCTACTCTTTCGCCATTCCGGTTAAGATTTTGACCGCTGGAGTCGTCCAAGAGGCCCCGGATGTGGTAAGTTTACTTTATTTATTAGTGTGTAAGTAATTTATAGTCTACGGACAAATCTAATGTAGTTTAAAGGTCTATTTATTACAAGGCGAGCGCACAATTATATCGGTTGCTTGTACATTTTTTTTCGATTTCCGCGCTCCTTCTAAATTCTGCAATACACCTCTGTAAACGATTCATCCGTCGACTATAGTTCAAAAGACAAAGATTGAAAGTATTCTTAGAATTGAATGGTTGAATTTGAGTGCTTACTTTGCTACTTATGTACACACCTTCCTGAGAAGCATTACGGCCGCTCCTGAGCACAACCAATCGTTTTACTCCCAGTTTTTCAGCTATATCAGCTTGATGGTGTACCCGGCACTTCATTCTGGGTAACAAACGTGACAGTGGGAACTCCAGGACAGACTTTTACACTAGCGGTGAGTGTTACAAATATTTCTAAAGCTCTTTTATTTTTAGCTGGACACTTGGAGCGATAATCTATGGATTCCTTCTACCGACTGCCATACTAATTTCCCTAATGCAACTAGTAGTAAGTGGGGTGAAGTTCCGGATGAGGATTAGGGTGGGGAAACGATTCGGTACGGTAAAGAGATTCTGAAAATACCGTTATATTTTCAATTTAGTTATACAGGTTTTTTTTCTAAATGCAAACGGCATTTTCTAAATTTGTCTATATCGGTATACCGGTACTTTCCTAAAATCCGTACCAAAACCCCACCATAGTAGGGATACTGTTTGGGTACTAGGAATCGACCGGAGAGGAAATTGACCTCTTCCATATCATTAACACGAGACAGGTCGGTTAGCTTGACTTTTTGAAACCGTGCAAAAATCTTGATTTTTAATCTATTTGCACGGAAAAAACGCATTGAGAAATAGTGTCAATTTACAATCTCACAACATCAGGCTTTCAGGTGATCCACCCTGTTATGGAAAGAATCTGTTTAATCCGTAAGTTGTCGATCAAAAAAGGATATATACAAATTTGAATGCGATAATCTTGCCGCTTCAATCGTTAGAACAGGACTGTTCAGACAAAATCTTTAATATTATTTATTAAAATTCCTAACACAAATTGGATATACTCACTGTGAACAAAAACTATTCTTAGTTAGGTTCATTTAGCAGTTTCTAAAAATACAAAGAATATATGCTTAGTGAAACAGTTAGAAAGCAAACTTCCACAAGAAAACTTTTGACTTTTGATATTCCAGTGCTGCATCCTCAACATATGTGCAAGGATTTTCGTACTTCAACACGGGGCATCTTGGATCAGTCACCGGACCTTATGGAACAGATGTTGTTTATGTGAGTAAAGAACAATTTGCACCTACATTTTTTGAGATTAACCAGAACTTCAATATTTTCTACAACAATTAGCATTTAGTTTTTCAAAGAAATGTTTCTTTTTCAGCTTGGAAGCATTTCCGGACAATCAACCGTATCAAAACCGCGATGGATTCAAGTAAGTAATACAAAATTGTAACGGATTCTCGTTTTCTAATACAGTCTAAAAGACTGTTATTAACCGTTGTGCAATTCGTAACCGTTAATAATTAACGGTTACGAATTGCACATATGGCTATAGTCGACGGATGAATCGTTTGCAGAGGTGTACTGTAGAATTTAGACGGAGCGCGGAAATCGAAAGAAAATGAACAGGCAACCGATATAATTCTGCGCTCGCCTTATAATAAATGGACCTTTAAACTACATGAGATTTGTCCGTAGACTATAATTCCCATATAAGACTAGACCAGAAATGTTTTTATCTGAAAAACAAAAAAAAACATTGCAGGCCAATCAAATTTCCGGTGTGATTGCTAATACCCCGGGCATCGATGGTGTTCTTGGACTGGCTGGATCTGTGGGTCAAGCATTGCCCGATGAGATTTTTAGTGAACGTAAGTTTTTCAGTAAGCAGCTGGATAAAAATATTTTTTACCTAGCGTTTCTCGAAAGGTGAAGTTGACTGAAATATACACAATCTGTTTGATTCTAGGAAGTAAATAATTTTTATAAACACTTTTAGCCAATGTTTGGAATAAAAATGTAATAACTCTATGGTTAGAAGACCAGTGGCAAACATCCGATAACGGAACTGAAGGAGCTATCTACTACGGAAGTTAGTATCAATACATAATTAAAAGTATTTTAAAGTTAATATATATCACTCGTATCACAATAACAGTAGATTTCTCTGAGGGGCAGGGTTTCGGCCATTCATTCTAGTATCTTCTGAGCAGAGTCGGCTCATTTGGTCTTCAGGGGGCCCGGGATAAGGGAGAGAGAAGTTGCTGGTTTCCCAAGTATTCTGCAGCTACGGGGATTCGAACCCCAGAGCCTCGGACCCTCACGGATTCATGGGCCGCGGACAACTAGGCTAAGCTTCCGCCACACCAGATAATATTAATTTGATTCCTAATAGTAGTACAGTTGGTGTTCCCTTTTTTCAAAGTTTCGTAGCGTTATTATTCCATCGTTTTCAGATTACGACCCTCTTCATTGTAACTTCTCTTATTCCGTTCCAAACAGTCTTCCCAATCATTACCAATTTACCACAACAAGATTCCAAATGACACTTAATGGGCAAGTGGTAACTGATTCAAAAGTTAACAGACAGGTTTGCTGTTAAAAACTAATTGGAATTACTTATTGCTGTACTTTAGGCCATTCTGGACACTTCTTCACCATACATCTCAGTTCCACGAGCTCTTGCAATTAAAGTTCTGTATGCACTAGGTAAGAACTGGTTTTTATAGCATTCTTCGTAAATATTTGCAACAGTTTAACAGTTTTAAACTATTCTTTGAACAGGTATTGATGTCAATACGGCTACACCAGCTGTTGTTCCGTGCAGTCTAGATGGTACCTTCAATTTTACGCTAACAACTGCTAAAGGAGAAGGTACTACAAACATACTAATATAGTCTCATTCAAGAATAATAATGGAGTGTTAAAAATAATCTCATTGAAAATGGCTCTGAAAGTATTCGAAAACCGACAATATACGTTTTTAAAATACACAAGTAACTCTCCATTATCACACTATAACTATTGCAAAATCTATAATTATATTTAAGATCAAACACTTATAAGTTAGTGATCTCAAAAATGAGGAATACAACTGAAAACAAATAGTTTTTAAAAACTAATTTCAGAAATAATCCAAAGCATCAATTTAATAGTTCCAAGAGCCGATGGCAAGTGCATCCTAGCAATGCATGTTGTAAGTTTTTGCAGTTTTTTGACAGGATCAAATATTACTCGTTCCAGGCTCAGAACTTCTCCTACGATCCTGCTGCTGGACATTTTGAACTCGGTGTTCCATTCTTCAGAGGGAGGTCAGTAAAATAATTTGGGGGCCATTAACATGCCGTTTGATTTTTCTTGAAAAACAGATTCATTTCTTGTCATGGAAGAGATCTTTAGAAGATAAAGTATAGTTTATAACAAACAAAAGACCTCTAAGCGCGGTGGAATACATAGGCCTTCGCCTATTGTGTATTTGTCTTTTTTAGACATGATACAAAATTAAACTAGTACAGTATTATTTTTCTGACAACAAATACAAAATTGTGCATCGAACCATATAATGCAAGTTTAATTGTGCAATAGAACGAGCGATTTTTGAAACCTGAAACAAGCAACACCGCTCATAGTAGTCTTTTTTTGTTATGGACTATATATTTTCATTTGCTATCTTCAATAGAAGTACATGCTAATTAAATATTTCTGAATGGAATCACCTGTTCAATTTATAGTATACTTTTCCAATTGATGACTCGATTGTTACAAATATGATTTCAGATGCACATATCTCGACAGAACTCAGCTGACGATCGGTTTTGGTTTTCCCGGGCATAGAGTACCTCAACCAAGCACCCCAGCTACCCCAGAAAGAAAAGAAAAACATAATGCTAATCAATAATATGAAAGGGAATCTAACTGTTTTTGCAGTTTGTATCTAGTTTGCATTCAATAAATTTTGTCAGTTTGGTTGATTTCAGAACCGATATCCGTAGTTGAGTCTCGCTTTTCCAAAAGCCTCTAAAAGTTGTCGAGAACTGAACTTGCCCAATAAAATAGCACATCGCTTGTATTCGGTTATGTTTTTAGTGATGCTGATGTTGCAACATGAGTCGCTGCTTTTAATCATTAATTATATCCCCAAAGACTGTTTGAAGTTTCAAAGTTTTACAAAACACGAGATCGCAGGTATTTGAAGCAAAAAAGTGAGATGAAGAAACCATAGGAAGTGGGACTTCATAGCACAGCACCCAGAGAGTAGAGGCGGCGAATCAGAATCTGTGTTTGAAGCTTTTGTTACAATTGAACAAATTATTTCAATCTGAGTTGTGGTCACAAACCTACAAGCCATTAAATCTGTGTAACAAATGTAAGCACCTAAGAAGAGTATATAACATCAAATCGAAACCGTCGATAACAAATATATATATTGTTTATTTTATTATTTACTACTACAAACCTAGACAACAATAAAAGAGTAAATGTTATTGGAAAATGTGCATGGATAACAAACTATCCTACATGGTTTAACTATGAAACTAGAAGCGGAGTTTCACATATGGAATAGTGATTATCATTACAATCGTGAGTCTGCCAGATGCCATTATTGAAAATAGCACAAGTCTGAGTATTAATAGTTGGGTTCCCTGAAATGATATATTTCAAATTTAGTATCTTTCTGGTTTCTATTTAATACATACGATACTCATTATTACCTGATTGGAATCCATTATAAGTAAAAGGTGTTCCATCATCCCATACACAGGAAGACGTATCCCCATTAAAAGTTACATTTGGACATTGTAGACCAATGTATACATAATTGGGGTTGTACGGCTTTACTAATCCAACCAAAAATTGATTTGTCTGAAAAAGTTGAGTCAGGCTATGAACAAGGATTCTATATCATGTTATTCTTTATAATTCAAAGAACGTCGTACATGATTGTGTTTAATGACATAGCCCGTTAAATTCCAAAAGTTTGAAAAAGTTTATACCAAATATTCATAATCCGGTGAACGTTCTTTTTTTTGTTATAATTTTATATATTCCTACCCAAATACTTGAAATTGCAGCCAAATTGCCTCCATCAGCTTTGCAGTTGGCCGAATCGACACTTTTTGTACCTTGTTGATTCATGAACTGAATGAGACTATTTTCGAAAAATAAAAAACTTTTTGATCATATTCTTCAAACTCCCTCATAAATTTTTGTAAACTGAAAAGGTTGATAATACTTGCGCACAGTCGTTTATCGAAAACACGAGACCTTTTTATAATTTGAAAGATGGCGTTGCCATTTTATTGTTAGTTCATAGCTATAGCTGTTATATGCAAGATACCTTATAACAAGCACCGTAGTTGATGCTGTATCCCAGTCGACACTGGTGGGAATTCATCTCTGAAAAAAGACATGAAATCATGGACTCCTTCCTTTTTGCCAAGGCTTGTCTACTTATATATTCATTATTGAGTAAAAGGCCCGGGAACGGCTGGGGATAGTGAGTACATGGTTTTAATTGTAAAACTCTACATCCAATCAGAATAACAAAAACATGTTTAAATTTTCATTGAATATTTGCACCTGCTGGTCCGTATGTAAACTGCCACTGTCCTCCAGCATTTTGGGAGGGGTACGAAAATACAAGAACCATCTCATTATCTTTTGATTTGTATGTGAAGTTACCAGTCGTGGAACTATCGATCCTAAATTGAACGTCAATAAAATCAACGCGATACAGTAGAGATGTGCGGCTTGAATCTATTCTTTTAAGCGACCGAGTTATTGTCAGTGCCAAGAGAAATACTGGAGTGTAAATAATTCAACGTTCGTCTGAGCCCCTTTTGCGAGCACCGCCCCAACATCTGGCGGCTACTCTCCGTTCAATATTGTACTTTGCAAGTACGCGCGTTCAATTTGCCTGCAAGTACGGTGTTAAAAATCTTATAAATACGCAAGTGACACTCCATTATTATTCTGAGAGATTGAAAAAGGTAGCTAGTAAGAAACAGTAAAAATATAAAACTTTTAGCAGAATATGTTAAGCTTGGAATCTTTCGTGACGCTTTTTACATTCAAATAAATACAGCTGATAAATTATTTGTCTCTTTCTAAAAGGTTTCTGGAAATATTGAATCAACGTGCGTTAAATATGTTAAAAGCTTCTATAGTCAAACCGAGCAAAAGTTGTGATTTTATAGTTTCTAAAGACATTGGATTTCCTTGACCTACCTGGCAAAAGGGGTCTCATCGGCTACGTCGTTATAAAGAAGAATTGTAGCGGAAGCGACTAGCTGTAGTTTGGAAAAGTAAATCTGAAAAATGAGAACGCCTAAATATCATAGAATAATTGGTTAGATGGTACAGTCTGTTTTAAAACCTAGACTGCACGCGCCGTTTGTAGTAAAAGTGCCGCAATAACGTGCCTTATCAGGCAAAAATTTATTTTGCCCGAGTATTGCACTTTTGAAGGGGAAGCTCGTCATCGCGGCTCACTAACTACAAACGGCTCTTGCAGTCTAGCTATTAAAACGGACTATATTTGAATATATAATTTAGATACACTCAGATCAGAGCATACAACTTTACCTCAACAACAAAACCAGGCGTAGTTGTTATGAAGTATACACATTGAGGATTATATCCAAAACTGCCTGGATAACCAGGTGAGTATACCTAAAACAGCCATCTCTATAGTTATGTTCCCAAGCTTACCGTCCCTGTTCCCTGTGGATTATTTAGGTACTTAGGAGAATTGCATTGCGGGGGAGATTGGGTTGGCGTGCCGGGTTGGCAAATTCCAGCAGCTAAATATATACTGCTTTTAAACATATTTAGTACAGTAAAGAGGAAACTTCAAGAATAGTTTTGATAAAATCTGATTCTTCTTAGAATTTTTACAAACCTGTTTTGCAAACGTAAGGAATCACAGAATCACAGCTCTCACTAAGCCACTGGCCCATATTGACCACTCTGTTATCAAGCGACAGTCCGTAACACGGCCCGATATTTTTATCAACATAACCTAAACAAGTGTGGTTAATTGAAAGACTATTTTCCATAAACGGTATTCCAAGCGGGAAACATCTACTTCTCCATCTAGTCAAAGCTCGATTTCAGTATATAACATATGAATTTACTTTTGGTATGTTGAATTTACTTTTTGTTTAAATTAAACACACATTGCGCAGTCGTAAAGTAGTTAAATGAAGTTCTATACGACAATCCACTAACCATAATTGGTATAGTTGAGCGGCGTTTTATCAGTCCAACCATCGTACCAAGAAGATGTTCCCGTCAAGCCAATGCGAATTAGGTGGCTACTGCTGTTAACGTAAGTAGCCGAAAAGTTAGTCAAGAAATTGTTTTCCTAAAAGATATGAATCTGCTCAGCTAAAAGAATCAATTGCTAGCGTGTTCTAGTTTTGTAGCCCAGAGGTAAAGATATTAAGTAAGTTTGTTCAAATACTTTGCCACTATACGTTTTGGCCCATCTTAAAAAACTAGTATCATAATACAGTAAAAGTATATACCTGAACAGAATGAATTGAAGCCAGATGACCACAGTCCTTTTGACAAGTTAGTTCAGCATCGACTTCAGTAGCCGCTATAGTAACAACTCGGTAGCAACTACCGCGGTACTTCGAATGACCAGTTTGACATTCTTAAATAGTTTAGTGGATTCCGATTCAAGAATAATAAAGAATTGTCAATTATATGTATCTCTTTTATCGCCCAGGTAGATGGATTGGTACTCGGCAAAGCTCGTAGTTAGTTTTATAAAAAAAGATCTTAAGTATTATTTTAACATAGTTCATAAACAAAATTATAGTTAGCAAACTAATCGGTTGCCAGGAGCTAGTGTTAGTGCAATATTGTCTTATATCTATACCAATATGAAAATACATGTTGTGAGAATATTCAGAACATTTTACTCATATGCTAAACTATCTGAATGTGAAACTTACGTGAACCGTAATCAAATTCGCACAAGAAGGGAAATGCGTTATCACAGTCGAAAGAAAGCCAGTTACCGCTAGTTGGACTTTTGTTTGACATGTATACACATGTGCCCATAACAGATGGATTTCCTGAAAACGTAATATTTGTAATTTTCTGTAACCATAAGTTAGTCAATAAAAACAAATGTTATAAGGTATTACTACTACCTGGATAGAAGTTATCATAAGGTCCGAAACTGGAGCCGTGGTCGTTGACACAGGAACTTTTGCTTGTGTTGTAACACTGGATACCTAGCCACATCGATGGAGCCGGTGCGTTTTGACCCAAAGAATTAACATAGCTGTTGTCCTACAGTATGAAAGTATGTACTTTAAAACATGTGATTTCATTGAATATCTACAGAAGTTCTTGCTTAATTTATTTTTGCTTAATTTATTTACAAATGAATGGAATATTGAGCCTTCTTTTTAGAAAACTTACAAATCCATTTGAAATGGAAGAAAGGTATCCACCATCAGACTCGCATTGGGCGGCTGCAGCGCTTTTTGACTTCGGAGTTGTGTAGACCTAACAATAAGAATAACTATATTTAGAAAGAGTTCTAATTAACTGTAGTTTCTTGCTGGAAAATACTATTACGTCTACATGACTAATTTTCAGCTAATCAAAAACACTATTACCTTATGTTCTGTTTTTAGCCGTGATAAATTTTGAAGATAATCACATACGTCATACCTAGGGACAGGCACCCGTTAACTTGTTTTTCGGAATATGACATATATTTAACTGCATTCGAAAGATCCTGCTTGGTGTAACAATAATCCGAAAACAGATTAAGAAAAAGTCAATTTTCGAGAGAGTTACGATCAAAATACTAGCTGATCTCTTTGGACAAAAATATAGGTAAAATTTGGCTATAGAAAATGGGCGGGGCTTACGATCTATATTGAAGGCAGCGCTGGTAAAGCTGCATGCGGCGGGCTAGGAAATAAAACTAACTTCGCGGAAAATAATCCAAATGATCTCAAACTTGGGATTCCATTTTGAAATAATGATAGAAGGAAACTTTTATAAAAATTACAGTATTTTTCGATAGTTTTGAGCATATTAAGGGGTTCGGCGGGCACTCATATTTTTGAAATTACATTGCGGAAAATGGCAATGTAAGTTTTAGCTCAAATTTGTACAGAATACAGATAAATTATATAGAAAGACAATATTAAAAAATTGGACATGCATGAATCCCAGGTTTTGAGAAACAGCTGTTTGAATTTTTTGAATTGGCATAACTTCACTCCTGTTTAGAAAATATTTTATTTAAAGCAGATAGCAAGAAACTTGACATCTTTAGCTTTCGAAATGTATAATAATTATTGCAATAATCTAATTCGGCTCCTGAGCTACGAGCATTTCAAAATTGTACCATTTTTCGTGGGTTACTGTATTTTTGCGTGCCAACATTAGCCTTTCAATGCGCGCCGAGAAAGGGGGCGTGGCTGCCGGTCTCTAATTATACTAATAATAATAAATATAATAAAAGATAATACAAATAATAAGAACTACATGTTCCCTTTCATTACATGTTCCCCTTTACATTCTTTTTATAGTCTAATTCTAGTCTTGCAGGTTCCTTAGTGACGTCATCATTTCTATTTATTAAAGAAATAGAGGGCTTAACATGACTCATTTATGGGTAAATACAGACGGTTATAATGAATCTTTTGTTATAATATAATAATAAGCAAATATTATGCAATTTAAGTTAACAATTGTAGTTAATACAGAGGGATTTACAAGTATGAATATAACGCAGCCGCCCGGGCCAGGGCCGCAATTCTGATGGTTTGCATCCGAAAATTACGAAGAGGGGTCAGTATTTTGCCAGCTCTCATCACAAAGGACACTTGTAATAAGAAAACCCGTATATATATAAAAGGTAATTTTTAAATAATAATAATACTTTATTTCCAGTATCACTTTTATCATAAGATAGGTTTTCTCTTTCAGCGCTGGGTAACTATTTTCTTCCATAGGTTTGGTTCATATCTTACACTTCATGCACACGTCACATTGATTCAACCCATTATATCTGCAGCTTTAACAAGATCATAGCTCCAATTGGTGAATTACTTTTTACGTCTTATTTTTCTGTCAGATAAATACAATTCTATAATAGTATGAGTAGGGATTGAATTCTTCATTATTTTGGCAGCGCAGATTCATTTTTTGTTTCCTTTTTTCTCTGAGAATGTCCTTTATTCCGGTAGTTGATCTTATTACTTAATTATATTTAGCATAGATCTTTTCATTCTTCGTTGTACTGTACGCTGTAACTGAGTTATTGCTTAAGTATCGCATATGTAGAGCATAGCATACATAGCCATAATGGTAACTTTAAAAATACCTAATTTCTTTATTTATATAATAATAGTAATTAAGTAATAATTAATATTAGTAAATTCCTGAATCTTCTGTACACAAACGGCTTCTTTCTAACCTTAAGTGTACTAAACATAGGTTAAATAAGCAACAAACCATATATAATAAGCTCTTTTATTACTATTAATAATATATTTAATAATAATTTAAGCCTTATCATAATGGTTACAAAATTTCCAAGAGATTATTATAATGATGTAATTTATACCAATAATCAATATATATTAACACAGAATTATTTCCTCAGAAGCTTTTTTCAATAATTTTTCAAAGAAAAGCAAAAACATGTGACAAAATAGTTTTTATGAAATAACTTTTATTTCTTTTTATTTATTATAACACAGTTATAGTTAAATATAAGAGTAATTCATAGATATATCGATTTTCTAAACTATTTTATTACTTTCTTCTCTAATATTCGAAGCTTAACAGCTCCATATAAATACAATACATCACTGCCTTCTATTATTCATCGTGTGAATCACTTCCTCTTTTCGTTTTATCGATTTTTATCATTTTATTGTCAGTAGAGCGAATTGTTCATCTAACAACTGCGCCCTAATGCGAAGATGAAGCCATTATTTAAATCTAATAGTATTTTATTGATTTTTTACCTCAAAGTTTAACAAATAAAAAGAAACTTGCTATTTCCCCCGCAAGGGAGTAAAATGTTGCTCTTTCAACTCGCAGATACAAAAATGACAAAAAAAGAATTATTTTTTACTGTAAATTTCGAAATTCGTTAAAATAGAGCCGTTTTAGTTTCTTTTAATCTGTTGAAAACAGTTTTATAATAGATTACTGCAGAGGTCCGGTCGGCTAAGACCGGGCCGTTAACCATCTCTTGATTACTGTAAGAGACGAATATTATACGAATTTACTTCTATTGCATATAAAGCTATATAATATAATTCTGACTTATCCCACAATTTCTAAAATAATTTTAAAGCTGAAATCTTTCTTATTAGCCTTTTTTAAAGTAACATTGCGTTTCTTTTCTCCTTCCCATGCAGCGAGAGAGAGAGTACGCAGAGACAGACTTTATTTACTTTAGTTCCAACGCAAATAACAATTACACTGTAAATATTCTACTTTTATCAACCAATAGGTTACAACTAACATTTTAAAAATTTTTATTAGTTTAATAAATTTAATTTCATTGGAATTAAAAATATAGTCTGTATTAATAGCTGCGCAGAATCTAACGGAGTAGCGGTATTACATTAAAATTAATGGAAATACGGCATAGGGGGAGCCCTTATTAGAATATAAATTCATAATATTTGAATTCATTATGCATTCATTATAATACCGATGCTCTCCAGTATACTGTAGAACATAACTTTTACTTACTTTTAAATAATATTTAAATTGTTATTTTTCTTTCAGAATGAGTCAAAATAACGTTAATTCCATAGTTCCATATCAACATTATAGAGGTTTGTCATATTTATAAGCAAGAAGGGTTCTTCGACATATTAACAGCCGAAGGAAGACATAGAAGTCCCATATTTTGCCGGTCTATTCACAGTTTAACTGCAAAATATGAGCGGGCCTCGATCGTATATTTCCACTCTTAAAAAAGGAGTATCAATATATATATATAACTGCATATTTTGTAAATCATTTGTTAATATATTTATTTCGATTGTACTCGTTGTATTAGAAGAAGCTACTAATAATATTGAGAAAACTAATAACATCTCTATTTATAAGACTTAACTACTGGAAAGCTAGCTGCTTCTGATACAGACTATAGCTATATTAAATGAACTAATAACATCTCTATTTATAAGACTTAACTACTGGAAAGCTAGCTGCTTCTGATACAGACTATAGCTATATTAA
>JAQGAV010002335.1:0-16184 GCA_034691345.1 Phasmarhabditis papillosa
AGTCTGCGAGGAGGAGTTGGCAACATATGTGCGGGACTCGTAAGGGCCCATAATGACCAAATGTTCGACAATTTAGACAAGAGTTTTATTAGAGAAAAAAGAGAAAAAGTAATAAAATAAGGGTAAAAGGGATGTATTTGTTGCAGATCAGAGGTGTTGTCTTTTTCTGTTTCTGTTATAAATAAATAACATTACAACATTAGTTAGAAATGTCATAACTAGCCTGTTGGAGATGAAGTTAACTGATAATTAGTTAATAAGGGTGGGGGCAGGCAGGTACGGCATGTCTAAGAGTTTGCAATATTCTGACACCGCGCGCCAAGACGGTCAAACGAAATAAAGGACTGTGTCCCTTTTAAAATATTAGAATTGTTCGTTTATGAAAACCAATGAATGAATTTCTTCGAAAAAACTCAATCGTATAGATTTCGACAAGCTCTTTGGATTGATATATATTGAATAAAACTTAATTAACAAAATAAGCCAGGTTTCGTGCATCAAGATTTGGCACTCTGAATTTGCTTTGTTCTTTGTCTTAGGGCGCCGCGAGCCGTGCTGAATTAAGAGCTGTATTTTCACTGCAGTATCATAACGAAGCGGTGTTAAGTATAAATGAATGTACTTCTGAAGACAAGGCTTATTAGGTCTCTATCAGCCTCTCTGAAGATTTAGGAGTAGTGGTGACAAGGAGTCAAATCAAGCAGGATCAACAGCTTCGTTAGCTATCCGAATAACTATACTATACTTTAGTTTATAACTGTTTTAACTTTGTTAATAACAATAAATCCCTTATCTTCCATTGTAAAATAGATGCTTTAGGTGAGTATATTGTTGCGTTTTAGGCTGAAAGAAAGATGAATGGCGTGTTATAAATAATAGTAGACGGCGTTGCCGGAAAGATAAAGAAACCAACAGAATTGTAGTTATATTGATAGGAGGTAAAGTAAGATTATAGTTATGAACTACTGTTAAAGTGGCTATTTTGTAAGGTTGCAAGGGCGGTCGAACAGGCCCGTTTCTCAAATTTTCGGCCCTGGCCCGGCCCGGCCGGCCCGTGAAATTCCCAGCCTCAATATCTCTGAACTATTATTTCGTAATATTTATGAAAGTTTCAATCTATTTCTTACACCAGTACCCGCCTTATTAAGTCACCTTTGTTTAATTATACTAAATCATGCTTTAATCCTCTTTTTCGCGCACTGTCTACTGTGCTTAACGGCTGTTGTCGAGACTGTCCTGTGTTTAACAGGCTGTCTGTAATCTCTGCTAGAGACAGTTGAGTGTCAGATGTTACCATATGGATAGATAGGCTTAGGTAAGGAAATAACCAGCAGATGGACCAATGAGAATAAGATGTGAAGGACAAGAATGAAGGGAAGGAAGATCGGGAGTTGCTGGGATACTCAATATGGAATAGTTATTTTACCTGTTACACTATTACAGAGCTGGTTATCAGGCCCGGCCCGGCCTGATATTTTGGATGTCAGGCCGGCCGGATAACCACCTCTGCGCTATTATATGTATCAATAGGCATGTAGATGTTCAGCGCGGTAGCATTGAAGAATGTTATTAATATTAAAGCTATATTAGGGTAGGTTTTATTATAAAAAGTAATATACATTTACAGTCTGTATCGTGAATTAGGTTTGAGCGCCGTATCCTGCGGAGAAGCGGTGTTATATAAAAAAGAATAAAAAATCGGTGAACTGGGAGGCTTGTCTACAAAAGTATATTCATCTTTATTTCACACCGCCTCAGTTCAGGATACCGCGGTGGAAACAAGAATCTTGATACAAACAATAGCACCGCGGTCAAAAACTCAAACCAGCCAGGGCCAATTACATCTTAAATCAAGTTTGGTTAACTATAATTTCTGTATAGAAAAACAAAAAAGGTTACCATAACCTTTTATTCTTTTAAGATTATGATTGGAACTATAGTTAAAGGCAGAGTTTGAAGCTGAGGTAGCCTCTAATTAAGAGAGTACCGGTACTTCTTTACTGCCTCAACACCTGTCTAGGTCTTGTAGCAAAGTAAAGTAATCCTTTAAAGTAAAGAGAGAAGCTTCAGAAGCACATGAAGAATAATGAAGCGAACAAACGACAACTGAAGTCACGCCCACTTTGACTACCAAGAAAAAGTTACTAAGAAAAAGAAAAACACATAACTTTTAGTAGTATATTTACTTTATAATACTTATAGGAAGTTAGGTTTGTTATATAATTAGCTTATGCAAAACCTTTTTCACTATAACATGAATCTCGCGCAACACCTTTACCTGGTGATTGGGTACCCTCTATATTCTGATTCAAGAAGAATAATGGAGTGTTACTTGCGTATTTTAACAAAACTTTGCGTTTTCGAATACTTTCAGAGCCATTTTCAGCGAGATTCTTTTTTCAACACTCCATTATTACTCTCGTATCAGACTATACCTATGTTATAAATTTATATTTTGTTCAACAATAACAAATTATGCAACCTATAAAATAGGTGCTTAATTCAAGAAGCCTGCAAACTTATATTAGAACACTGCAATTGTCCAGCAAGCAAGCTACCGTAGTTAATAAAAAACTTTAGGAGTTGCTACAGATAATCATCACAGTCTTTTCATAATGAACCATATCAAGCAGTCCTTTAATCCTCGACTCTTGACTCCTTTCGCCTCACAATAAGATTTGTCCTTGGATTTGAATATCCTCCACAGGTGGCACATCTTAACATTAGAGCGCGTTGTTAATCCATTCACTCAGTTGTGCCTTTGGCGATCTGTCATTTACCGCGCTCCAAATGCAAATTCTCATCTGCCACCGCAAATCCCCTTCACAACACAGTCCTTTAAAGGACTACCGACTTCTTAAGCTAAAGAATCCCGCAGGGAAAAGGCTCGAGAATAACACTCAAACAGGGGATACTGTATTTCATTAAGGAAGACAAAAGCCTACAAAGGATGGCAAAAGGTTGTAAAAGGTGAGATAAGGGGTTCGTAAAATATCTTTAAATACTCGGATACCGCAAAAGTTAAGTTAAATATTATAGGGGATTATAGTGAACATAGTCTGTTTAAAATATACTAAATTCCTGGAATTTATTTTCTGATAAATAAGCCACTGGTTTTCCGTGGTTCTGCAGCTGCGGGGAGTCAAACCCACCGCCTCAAATCATTGCGGATTCATAGACCGCTGATCTAACCACTAGGCCAAAATAAACAAACTTCTTGTGGTATTCAAGATTGCCAATGAATACGAATACGTATAGCCCATTCCAATAACTGTTAATTGAAAAGGAGTAGAAGCCGGGCTATTTTATGAGAATATCTTGCATAATTTAATAACACCTAAGTAACTACCTACAGGTCTGCTATTTTCAAAGAATTGCTCATAACTTAATTAGATTGACATTTTCGATCAAGCTAAAAAGATGATGTAGGCCATCATCATAGAAGTAATGTATATTTGTTAGATTCACCATTTTTACTAAATTAGACTTGCAATTACAGGGCCCGCATTTGGGCCCGTTGCTAGCCCTGAATACCTATACCGTACCTCGGAACCCTCCTTCGCCTCATGCCTAAAAATGTAATCGTTTCTGAACCTACAAAACTGTTTAAATATCTAATTTTTTGATCTAAATAGTTTGTAACCAAACTCTCTCCATTCAAAGCAAAGTAACATAAAAGTTTTCTCTAGTATAAGAAGCCTCTATTAATTCTTCTATTATATCTAATGTTTATTCTTTTTATTGTTTATATTTTGTATCTTAAGTGTCGTATAGGGGTCTTCTTGGGTCAAATTAACAGATGTTGCGGGGTTTAGGCCGATAATCTTGTAAAACGAGAACACAACCTACAGAGGGACAATAAGACATATTTGACTGTTTCACACTCTACGGGTTACTGTAGGGATCAGGGGGAAAATTCGTAATAAGAGCCAAAGAGCCGCCAACCTGGTAATTTAGTTTTCCATTATAACTAGTCTAACCATTTCGATTTTACATTTTTTGTTGTTGCAATATTTAGTAAAATTAATTCATAATTTCTAGAGAAGTGCTGTAGTTACATTGCTCGGGGTACTGTAACGCAGGTACAAATATGTTTTCGTTACGGGACCAGTTGGGTATTCCTCATGATAGCCTTCTTGTTTGATACAAAGGTGAACCGCCTTGCTAGAATATTCAAGAAGATCTGGCGAGAGAAGGACAGAAATAGTATAAGAAGGAAGAGAACGCAGCGACATTAATAAAATATTTGTAGAACAAAGGAAAATTAAGATAGATTAGTGTATAGGATGAGCTGCTGTTCAAAGGTATTCAGGAAGGTAACTGCCAGAAATTATATCTATCCGGATCTATAGGGGATACGGTAGAATATTCTGTAAGGACAGAGGGGCGCTGTTAAGGAAAATGGAAACTCGGTGGACCAGGAAGCTTTCCTTCAAATGTACAGTTATTTTATAAAGCACCGCTTTTCTCGTGAAACGGAAATCTAGCATTTGATACAGACTACATATCACTGTGGTGAACTGCATGTTTAGAGTTTCAGCTGTGATATTGCTTGAAGACCACTTTTCATACATTCTAATAAAATCGTACCTATTTAGTTTAAAAACTATATCTTTAAAGAAGTCCAAATAATCTTGTAGTACTACAGTAACCCTTTCCTCTCAAGACTACCTTGTTCCTTAACTCTTCTAACTCTTCTGTCTTTTCCCCTCTGCACTCTCGCTGTGACAGATCCGTGTCCCGATGCTCTTATTACAGAAGTCAGCCGCTGCTCTTGATGACGTAATCAAGTGTGACCGGCAATGCAATTGGGGTCCCACAGGGATAAATCTCTTTATTGACACCTTGACAGTCCTTTAATCATTCCGTCTATTCCTTATGCTTCTCCATATAGGCTTTCCTATAACATATGGGATTAACAATTGACCATAATGTGCTTTTAGCTTACTTGGACACTTTACGATGGTAGAGACGGCCGAATACGGGGTCTTCTACAATGTCACCGTACACTTTTTCACCGGAAGTGGCCAGACTAAAAAAAAGAATATGTATACAGTTTACAAGTTTATAAAATATATAGTTTTACACTTAATTTAATGGAAAACATAGTTGGCAATAAGGATTTTAAATTTAAAGGGATTTTTGAAAATCGAAACTTTTTTCTTCTGCGTATTGTTACATGCTATCAGGCAATTATTCCGATCACCAGAATCCGAATCGTATATTGAGCGCTAAGAGAAAATATGGAGTGTAAAGAATTCGAGATGTGCCTGAGCCTTCCCTGCGAACACCGTGCCAGCTTTTAGGGCCTTCTCATGATTGTGTCTTGTATAGTCAATCTCATTGCCTAGGTGTCTAACGTGGTATCACGAGCGGGGCGCATGTTATAAAAATGAATGTACTTTTGGAGACACCAGGTCGATCGATTCTACATTAATTTTTTAGAACACTACGCCTCGCTCGTCATACCACGCTGAAAACCTAGGTCTTGAGAGATAACTTTTAAATCTAGTATACCTTTTTACTTTTGACAGATCGGCTCTACAGGTCTCCGGGACAGTAGGATTAGCATCTCCGAAATTGAACCAAATTAGCACAACCACAACGAAAAAGAATATGTAGACTGGAAGCCAATCCAGTAGAGAAATGGTACTGAAATGCTTTATGCTATATAATATATTGTAGTGATCCCTGCAGCTAGGTAGCAAGGACTATATATATACTTTTGGAGTTAGTTTACAATAGTTTAACAGATAATCTTTATATTATAAATATATTTATTTAAAAAGGTTTTAGCACGTTTTGCTTAAGTTTTAAGATATAAGATAAATGGGTTACGCAGTTTCCAAGTGATTGAACCCTTTCTCACGAACTTAGCTCCTAACCCAAGTGTCATATCAGGATGATTTCTCACTTTTCAACATTGCTCTCGAACAATATCGACGATCGCGCGTAACTATTAATTATTGGTATTGAAAAATGAGCGGTAATTTGCCAGTATTTGGCAAGTAGACTGCGCAATATTGGCTAATTGATGTTAGTTGGCAGATTGCCCAATAGATCATAAGTAGCCATAATCTTCTTTTTATCCAATAACCCTAATGTAATTCTATCTCTACCCTTCATTTACAAGATGGGAGGTCGAATGCCAGGCAGTAGTGACTAACAAGTATTCCCGAAGGAGTCGGCTACGGAAGGGGTGGAGTGTTAACAGGCCTGATTCAGGGTTATTTGGCCCGGGCCGGCCCGAAAACACATCTGGGGATCGTGTTAGAACTGTAAGTACTTTTAACGGATAGGTCCAAGACAATGCCAATTTTTCTACTTCGTACCGTACTATTCGTAACAAACGTAACAAACTGGGCTACTCCGGAGCTGATAACAAGTTCTCTCTATATTTTGAATCCGCCCCGAAGAAAGAATTCTTTCAAATTTCTGATCCGCCGCCTCCGCTTCCCAGGTGCTGTGCCATGGAGACCTGGCTGCCTATGTTCCCTTCGTCTCACTTTATCCACCAAATCGGTGATAACGTGTTTCGTAAAATAAATGAAACAATCTTTTCCTGACATTCGATGTAGAATCTCGGATCTAATGATTCAACTTTTGAAAAGTGCATGGATGGCATACCTGCTGGATGAGAAGCATAAGAAACTGAACTTAGCGACTTCCGATGATTTAGCTGTTATATTTAAATTGAATCTTACTTTTGTTCGAAGCTTATTTCATTAGAACAACACTTTGACTCTGAACCAGTAAGACAACATGTTGAATTAACGGGACAAACGTAGATATTTGGCTAAAACAGGAGCATTTAGAAACTGAAATGATCTGAAGCAGGCACGTCAGTCCCATACCCTTAATAATATTCTGATCCAAAGTTATTTTATTCAAATAATCTTGATTTGTGAAACAGACTGTATCCATATTTTATATTGACTTTACCTGGAAAAACGGGATCTTCTTATTAAAGGTACAAATAGCTTGCTCACTCATCCTTCCGTACTGCGAGGTAAAATGGCAAAGTGCTGGCAAAATGCAGTTGCTATGCAGTTTTTACTTTAGAAAAGCACATAACTCATAGAGAGACTAAAATTTTAAAGGAATCCAAACACACTGCTTTTTCAAACCAATTCAAAGCCTAGAATTTCTAAAATTTGGGGGAAAAGTATATTCTTCGAGTCGGTTACCTATTTTAACGGTAAACTAGGAGGATGGTTCCTGAACGGAACAGTTCATCTCGGATAAATCCATTCCATAAAGAAAAGATTATTTTACTATTACACAGATAAACTTCTGCTCCAGAACTTCAATTTGAATTTCGACAATTCCCGCCAACTGCACTTCGTAATGCAAAGATGCGCTCCATTTGACATTTCGAGATTTCGAGACGGGCGGCCCATTCCACCCATAAATATTAATGTCTTTTATGCATATACAGCATCATTGGTGGCCATTTTAAGGAGGTTTGACTGGGCCTAACCGGGCAAAGAAGGTGCCCGAAGGGGATGTGTCTAGTACTCGGTCTAAGAGATATCGGAGAGACAGCTGCTGGGCATCTCTCATACCTCATTTACATATTTATGGTGCGATTCAAACACTAAAATACTAATATTTCACCTTATGTTCGAAATGAACAAAAATGCACATCCCAACATGGGAGAAGGGACCCGGGATTAGGACTTAGAGTAATTTTGGTTGAACCAATAAGAAAAGTTAAGCTATGCTCCGTTAAGCTAGAACAGTAGTCTCTATATCCGCGATGATCTGAGACTGTGGGTTCGACTCCCCGTAGCTACAGAAGGCTTGGAAAACTAGCAGCTTACTTATAACATGTTTCGTGCACCCAAAGACTGCATGTTAGAAAGGAGCCCTGTTTGTTCAGAAGATTCCGAAATGAATGATCCAAGCCCTTAGCAGGAGAAATATACTATTGTTGTGATCTGGGATTGTTTATTTAATATAAATAGAGGTAGTTTATAGGCTGATTAACTCAATATTATTACACTTTCAAATTCTGTAATCTCCCGTATCTGCTCTGGTTACTGTAGGTGTTTGATTACAATTGGAGCAAGGTTGTCAATTGATGCGATTAGCAGTAGGGCGTACTTATCCGGACACTTGTGCTGTTAGATTGAAGGACTGTAACATCTGTACCTAATTGACCTTTAAAGATATACAATATAGAGTGTATTAGATATAATAAAGGATTATGTAACAAACAATCTATTAAACAGATTGCATCTTAGGTGGGCTAAGGTTTCAGGTTTCACCTGAGCATACTGTACCTAACAATAAGGGTCCTACAGGGATATGTTGCATTCTGCGGTGTTACAGCTATTTTGGCATTGAAAAACTATATATTTAAAGCTAAGTTTCCAGCGGAGTATGTTCAACAGCGGTGTTACATAAAAATGAATGTAAAATTGATAGTTTGTTGTAACAAGTCTTTTCTTTAAAAGTACATTCATTTTAATTCAACCCCGTTATCTCTAAAAGATACTGATACAGACTATAGTCTGCATCAAAGGCCACTTTTCTCTTGTTGGCCAGATACCATCAAATACCAGCTGCTGCCAGCAACTGACAGCGGTATTAGCTGGTAGCGGCTGGTAAGTTTTGTCGGTATCTGGTCAACCAGACTATACGTATTTATGTGTAAAGAAAGCATAATTACTAAAAATAGGAAACTTGATATTCAAATAGGTTTTCTTCAATCTCAACTTTTAATGTTTACAAAACTTTTCAATTGGCAAAAGTTTCCTCATCTTTGGATAACTGTATAACTCTATTGGTTCCTACACCGATCTATCTACTTAGATTACTGTAATTAAGATCAACTACTCATCATTATCCAGGTGCACATCCGGCCATCCATCCGAATAAAGAGCAATTTTTCATTTTGTCTGAATATTCGTAACGCGGCTGCGTCTCTCACAATACCGCGCTCTCTCTTTGGGTAATTTATCGTAATTCTCAATGCAATTGAGGTGTATTATATCTGTTAGATACCACTCGATGCATATCGCCAGCCTTCATTTAGATCTCTATTCAGATATACAAATAGACCCTAGTAAGGAGCCAACAAATCCCAAAACAAATTTAGGAATCCGGGAAGCGGCAGCGGTGTTACCGTAACCTTGGCATGAATAGAATTCGTTTACTATTTGGGTGGCCTAAAGGTCTAAAGTGTCTTCCGTCTCTCAATGGAAGACGGCATTCTTAGGTCTCTCGCCGCCTCTCTGGAGATTTAGGAGTAGTGGTGACAAGGAGTCAAATCAAGCAGGAGCAGTAGCTTCGTTAGCTAGCTGAAGAAGTGTCCACCAATCACGAAAGACCGGAAGGCAATACAAGGGAATATATTACAAACAAGTAGAGGGGGACAAGTAGAGGGGGACAAGTAGAGGGGGACTTGTTGGGTTAAGCTTAAAGAAATATAACTTGACTTTGATTGATTGTCTTTCTGAATAATTGACTGAAGAAGTGTTGAGATATGTTTACCCAAATTTTTTTAAAAACCTAGACTCTATTCGCCGACCTACTCGATGCCCCTTGTTGCAAAATTTGTCTTTCAAAAATTTAAACATTGGGCAATTTAGAATGTTTTGAAGCAAAATTAGGCAATACGGAGGCCAGCGCAATCGAGGATTCCGTCAGCAAGCTTTAACTTTTATTTTCTCCGTTAAAACCTTTCGCATAAATTTGAAGCATTCAAGCAGAGCTTCTTACATAACCTGGTTATACTTAGTTCTAAAAGTTCATTTCGGGCCTATTATCGATTTTAAAACTCTCCATTAGGCCCGGCCCGCCCATGCCTGTTCATGACGCCAACTAAAGTAGGCGTCTTCTGGTTCTTGTTCGTTTTTGCTCGTAAAGAGAGTGTCTCTTGTCTAAAATGGTGAAATTGGGTTGTGTTTGGCACACCTAAATAGCTCCCAGAGGTGTCTTATAAGGCCATAGCCGGCAAGAATAATAAATCAAGAATGGGAGCATCTAGGCCTAATAACGATATAGCAATTAACTGCTCAACTTCAATACCAAAGGGACATCTATAAATGATACTCAGTTAACAGCCAAATTAAGAAATAAGGGACGGGTTATGAAGAATATAAAGAAGTTTGAAACTGAATATGGACTAAGTTGCTGGTTTTTTAGTTTAGTTTCAAGATCTAGGTTACCAGCGCAGTGTCCTTGGTAGAGATGGTGTTATATAAATGTAAGTTAAAATAGATGGATTGGAAGTGTTTTATTCGAAAGTACGAAAGAATGAAGGTTTTGATAAATATGTTATAGTCGGCGGACTAATCGCTTGCAGCTAAAGGTCTAAATAATTTGAATTAGAGCATAGATTTGTTCTATTTGCTCTAATAACATGAAGTAACTTTGCAGTTCGCACCGTAGCCCCTTGCAAAGGATTAGTCTACCGACTATAAACGCAGGTCAAATATGTTTCTAGTGAAAATGGCTTGACCAATACGTTTTAGATGAACAGCCTTGAAGTAGCTGTTTGCGTCCCGCAACGCTCTCTCTAGGTATACTGTAGGTGTTTGTCTATCTAAAGTGTTTCTTATCCTAAAATGAGTGATTGTGATGAAGTGTCAGTTCTCTTTCTAGCAACCTTTCTCACTGGCTTCGCTTGTCTTCTGATGAATTTCTTCATTTCCCTTGGGCTGAGAGTTGGCAAACCTGCCAATCACTCAATTCAAAACTCTAAAGGAATCCAACGCAACAGCTCCAAATGCAAAACAATACGTTTGGAGACGGGGTGCAAACTGGACAAGGAACTGGAAGGCCTAGCCTATTTGGCCCAGGTGGAGAATAGTTCTTTCATTTTTCTGTTATGAAAATTAGTTCTATTAAAAACTAACTTCATGCTTAAGAAGCATAGGTTGAAAAATGGATGGTCTGGTTTTGGAATTATCTTTGTGAAACCAATTGTTCTCAAAATCTATATATTAGAATATTAACCTAAACCGGTCGATTTTTTCAGAAAAATTATTTTTGCGCTGGCCGACAGCTCAAATTTTCGGCCCTGGCCCGGCCATGGTATTATTCAAGAGTGCAACCGCGTCTTCTGCGTATTTTATGAGAAATTGTGTATTTAGGAAACGTTGAAGGGAAAGGTGTTTAGAAATTAGTCTTTTAAGTTTTTCAAAGCGATCTCTTTACTTTTGAATTTGACTCTACCTAAACAATAACTATCTATCGTGTTGCTCGGTGTTTACAAAGCTTTTGTTAAGCATTTCAAATGATGAATGTTTCATTAGCCTTCAGGATATAAATTCGGTGGTTTGCTATTGGCGCAGAATTGTTGAATCAGAGCGCCGATTACGGTGGTATTGCGTGACAATGGAGCGCTTGTTGCGGAAGGAAATCGGAAAGGGGGAACGGGACCTCCAAAGAAGATAAAGAGCAGCCAAATGAGCATGAAAAAGATACTAATTGAACAAAAGAAGACCGATGAATGGGGAATTAGAAGGTTTAAAAGAATCTAAGAAGCATTTAAGTTATATTAGGGATTATAAAACCAGATGAGGTAAAGGGCCGGCCATGAGTTTAGACCTGAAGAATAATCTTTGACTTTTTGAGGATCAACGTTAATAGTTAATAAAAATGAAATAAGAGTTATTTATTTCCTGTAATCGCAGATATCACACAATAATAGCAGATTTCTTCGGCACAGGGTTTCGGCCATTTATTCCGGAATCTTCTGAGTAGAGACGGCTCGTTTCTAACATTCAATCTTCGGGTGCACTAAACATGGGATAAATAGGCTGCTGGTTTACCAAGCCTTCTGCAGCTATGCAGCTTCTGCAAAAATGACAAAATAGGTATTGAAAGGCAAAAATGACAAACGGAAGCTTACTTTTATATGGATTCTCCCATTCTAATTCCACATTCATCGACTTTACTTCTACATTTGTTTAAATAGTGATATTTTTAAACGAAACAACGGGGCCTACAGAGATCGAGCTGAAAGACGATGTTCTAGAAACCGTGATAGAGGCGTTAGGTTTTGGTTTTTCGTAATGGAAGAATATCCAACAGCAGAGATAGCATCGGCAGGTTATGAAGACAGCAGAGATAGCATCGGCAGGTTATGAAGACAGCAGAGATACTTTTGCTATGTTCGAGGAAGTCATTTTACCACAAAATCATTGTAGGCCGTTGGATTCCTTGAAATAGATTATGCTAAGATCACAACCTGGAGGTCTTTATTTCGCTGAATAACCCGGATAAAACCTGACATTCAAGTTTTCGACAATCATTTTGAAATCTTCACAGGAAAGTTGGCTCCTTTCCCACATTCGGTTTTCGGGTGCAGGAACTTATTTCTAAATAGTAGTGCTCAAAACTGAATTATTATTCTTCACGTCAGGTTCTTTGAGAAACAATTAATGGGATAAAATGTTCATTGATCTGTTGATTATCAGGCCTGACCGGACATTGCCAGTGTTCAAACTTTGTTGGTCAATTATAGGCCGAGTCCGCATAATTGTATCTGTATTAAGGAATACACGAAACTCAGTTGTTGCATTCTAGTGAACTTATTGTTGGCAAAATTAACGTTTACTAAACGTCGTCTAGGAGTGCAGAGGTGTTCAAGGGCCAACCTGGTGCAGCCCGGTTTTTGGAATTTTTGGCTCGGCCCGGTCCCACTATGCCCCTGACCTACCCCATCAAAACTCTATCTCTTATTTTTAAAGAAAGAACTTAAACTGTGAAATTTTATATTCTATTTTGGGTGACGTGTAATTCGAACCTCAAAAAAATACAAATAACTCCTTGTTGCCGGGGCCGATGCGGGAAGGACCACGGGCTGACTTTTGATCAAGTCGGCACGGGACAAACGTGAACACCATAATTTCTCACAAATTCTACAAAAGTAACCGCTAATATTCAATTTTTATTGTTAAATGCATAAAATTTCATATAAAACTCTTTGATAAAAAAACAAATAAGGAATGAATTGCACAAAGAATTAAGTGAAATGAGTAACGGTTAAGACAATGGCAGAATATTAGAATATATCTTAATAATAATAATAATAAAAGTTATTAAGTTTAATTGTGACAAATTACCTAAAAATGCAGTAAGTAAATGAAGTTTGTAATCACCCGGAGCGCTCATCAGTAAAGTAAACAATATCACAAAACACAGGATAAACAAGAAGTTATTAAAAGAAAGGACATTATTATAGTCTGTACCAAGAGCTAGCCTACTATATATAATAAGCCCGTTGTATAAAAACGCCCGGGCAACAATTCTCAATTGCTCGGGCACCCACCCTGGGTTTCTATACTTCGGACACTGGATAGAGGCGGTTTTAATAAAAATGAATAAGAATCGATAGATTGGGAGTCTTTTCTTCAAAAGTACATTCATTTTATTTAACGCTGCTTCGCTCTAGGATACTCTGCTGGAAAAGTATCTCTTGATATAGACTATATTAAACATTGTATAATAAGATTATTAAAAATAGCAAAGTTATTAAATTGAGAGATCAGCTTAATAAGTATAAGCAGGTGAAGAAAGGACGGAACATACAATCTATGAAACCTAATGTTTGTAGGACGCACAGAATCTTTTTTGAAGGAATTAGCAAAATTGATAAAGAAGATGAAAATGATTTAGAATCAACGGCTTTTCAGTCAAGTTCTCGAATGCTAGAAACATATTCAATCCGACTACAACAACGGTAGCTTGGATAAGGATTAATATTATTATAATACCAATAGTAGCTATCTATGTCCATTTCTCTATACCCAACTATCATCTACATCCTTAGCACCTCCTTTTCTAACAGATGCATACAATGGTTCGGATGAATTTCTGCCTCCGTCTTGTCGATGTAGACTACCGCTGCCATTGCGGTGTTGTTGTTGAGGGGGCATTTTATAGGGACGGTGGTGCTGTAAAGAAATTATGAATGTTCGGAGGTTCATAAATGGTTGTTTTAAGAGTAGTCAAATTGATTTACAAACAACTCTTGATAATTTTGGATTTGATAGAATATAGTTTTTCTTGTAGAGTTTTTCTTGTACGCAATTGCGTTTGGCTTATAAATGATTTTCTACACCCCATTATTCGTTTTGATCCGACTATAACAGAATCCTAAAAACGAAGGTTCCAGAAGAAATTGATCCGGCATAGCTTCAACATGTTTATCCGTTCACCACATACTATGCCCATTTATGACTGTCTTGCTACTTACTACGATTAGAAATTGTCTTTACTTAGACCTTTTCGAACAAAATCAATGAAAATACTGAATTCCTGGCTAACAATCTTTAAGTTCTAACCTGTGCTTCATTCATAGTTCCATATCCCCCACTGCTAGTTGTTTCATTTAACTGTGCCGGTCGTTCTCTACCTTGACTGGAAATAGGCCTAGCTAAAGTTGCCGAATCACCTCTGAAAAGAAAGAGTTATAGTTAAAACGGAAAAGCTAATGTTCTATTTATCGAATTGATAGTTTCTCGTATAGTATTTCTCTTCTCGTAAAGTAGAGTAGTGTGATAATGCAGTGTTACTTGCGTATTTATAGGATTTTTAACACCGCACCTGCAGGCAAATTGCACGCGCATACTATAAAGTACAATTTTGAACGGAGAGTAGCCGTCAGATGCTGACGTGGTGCTCGTAAAAGGGACTCAGACGAGCGTTGAATTCTTAGTTTAATATTAATTTAAATACTAACCGTCTATTAGATCCTGAATAGAAATCTGCTTCCTTAAGTCCACTTCTCTTAAATCCATCATGCAGTTCTTTATGTTGCCACATCATAAATAGTACTTGACTAGCATAACGACATACTCTTTGAGAATAGGTTGGGTAGTTTCTAGCCAAATGACGAAGACGGTCCGTTCCTGTAATCAAAGTTTATTGTAGTCCAATCACAAAGAAGAGTGGGTTAAAAAATATTGAGGCCCATTTCGTAGCCTTTTCCTCCCCGGCGTAAATCTTTACCGGGCTGATTACCAGGAAACAGAATTGTAAATACAAAACGATTTTGGAAAGAAAATAGGAATACTCATTGAGTGCATAATCAATATTATGTACATACAAAACTATGTAAAAATATTTACTAAGCTATAGTCGGATTCAAAAGTAATACGGACGTGTTAATAAAATAGGTTTTGCAGGAGTGTTGCAATATTTTGTTTGAGTAAGGCAGAGCAAAAGCAAGTTTGCAATCTGTTGATATCGCGAGCGTAGAATACCAGCAACAGTGTTAAAATAACGAAATACTCAGCGTACACGGCAGTATTTCTTTTGAATCTGACTATAGTTGAATTCGAAAATAAAGAATCCTTTCCCTATTTCGCAACATTCTTGCCCTCAGAGTTTTTTAAATACGCAACTTTTTTATAAAAATACGCAGAATACACGGTGTCTTTTCTGTTGGTAAAGACTATATTATAATTGAATTATACAAACAAACCTCTACAATCATGTATAATCTTAGTGAAACTTGCACTGCTTCTGACAATTTCAAAGAGAATACCAAGAATTGCACCGATTGTTTGATCGCTCATTGGAGGTCGTGGAGCATCGGGAACCGGCAATTTTTCTATCAGAGTATGAAGAGCATATTTACCTGAAACATGATAAGTTAAGTATAGGATAACAAATATGATTTAAAGCCGGATGCAAGTGTTACATTTTAATAGTTATTATAGACTGTTTAAAACATAGACTGCAAGCGCCGTTTGTAGTTAACGTTCCGCTATAACCGGCTTTATAAGGAAAGAGCTATTTTGTCGGAATAAAATTGCACCTTCGAAGGGGAAGCCAGTCATAGCGGCACGTTAACTACAAACGGCGCACGCATTCTAGGTTTTAAAACGGACTATATAGCCTCTATCAATAACTAGGTTTCTAGTGTAGAATCCCGGTATGCAGCGCTGTTATTTAAAAATGAATGCAAAATCGATTGATTTGGAGCCCCTTCTCCAAAATTACATTCAGTTTATTAAACATCGCTGCTCACTAGAATACTTCGCTGGAAGCCTAGCTCTATTAATAGATTCTATATTATTTTACCTACCTATTAATTCTCTATTCCTCGGATCTAGTGCTAAATTCCTTAATGCTGTGGCTACAGCACATACAACATAATCTTCTTTTAATTCTATTAATTCTACAACAACTGGTAATCCTTTCTCTATTCTAACTGTAGCACG
>JAQGAV010002336.1:0-16184 GCA_034691345.1 Phasmarhabditis papillosa
TCAACTCAGAATGTATATCTCTATCAATTAAGACATTAAAAACGAGAAACAATTTTTGAGTGTACCGTGCCTTTAATGAAAAAACATACAGCTTTGACATTCACCTGGAACTACTTATTGGGATATTTATATTCTTTTACCATTTTGCTGATATGTTGCCAAATGACGTTTGCTAAATACGATAAATATCATTAGAAGAATTGTACCTTAGGAAAAAAGGTAACCAAATAGTTTGCATACTAGTGTAAAAGTATTAATACGTTTTGTGCTAGTCGTTTCAACTAGATCCTCGCAGTGATTCAACAAAAATGATTTGGTAAACACTATTTATATATAAAACTAATAAAGTAAAACATAACAACAAAATTAAAAACAGTGTAAACATGCAAATAACTACTGAATAGAATGTAATATATAATTCTTAATTGCTCTTGGAAGTTTAGCAATTTTTTCAATATTGCAGAATATGTATGGATTGTAGAGCTTTCCGTTTTCGTTTCTAGAACAAGTTTCCTTTTTGCCTCCATCACAGACCCGGCAAGCCTCATGACAACACTGAGAGCCAGGCTTTAGCTTTATGGCAAACAGTTCAGCCCGAATATTTTTCTGAAAAAAAAGTTTCAGGAAAGTTTAGTTTAGTTAAAAACTATTAAGAAAACATTTATAATTATTGCTTGTTCATTAATGTTAGATATCATTGGTATTTTAGAAAATTAACTATATAGAAACTATACTTTTTACTTTTTAGTAAAAAGTATAGTTTCTATAGTAGAGAATAGTATACAAAATAGAAAAATGCACCCAAAAATGAAATGTCCAGCTTGCAATAAAGAAAAAACTGTAAATTGCAAAATTTTGCATAAATTCTAGCTCACCTTAATTTCTTCTAAGTTATGTTTAAAGGCAACTTGAAGCAATTGGATGAGATCGTAGCCGCGAAGGTGTTGGTTGATGGTGTCAATGATATATTTCTAGAAATAATGCTCAATATTTGTTAGAGAAAGTATAGTCTGTCTTGAAATCGCGGGTGAACATCCAACCTGGGCCGCCGCAGACTTCTTTCAGGGCTCGTCCCGGCCCGGGAGGCCCTGGTAATCAATAAATAAAATAACAAATGTTTATTTTACTTTTTTTTTAAAATTATTACTAATCGATATATGTAGGTATTACTGATTTTCAGATTTTATTTTCTGCTATAGACTACCTTTTCGTTCGTCCATTACCATAAAGGTTATTCAAATCTAAATTTTGAATGCTTTTTCACCCACATATTGGGCTCCATATGGTATGAGATACTACAATGTTTAAGCATAGAAGAATCTTTTAGTTACCTAAATATCGACAAGATTGTATTGGCAGGCCATATCAAGTATCTTAATCTTGTCTAGTTTCCCAACGTCTTGCTGAACACATTCTTTACATTTTTTCAGTATGTTTGGTGCCCACAAACTATAAGACAACGCGATCAGTAGCTTCAGCTGACTTTCCGAAAAATTAACTGAAAATATATTATATAAATTATTATGTCAACATTGTTAAAAATTCTAACTTCGTTCAATGAAGTATGACCATTGGTTGGTAACTTGGCTAAAGCGTACAGAGGGTTGATTAGACTGTATGGGTAACAGGCCGGCACTCGAAACTTTCATCTTCAAAAATGCAACTTTTCACCTAGGTTGAATTTTATACTTGAATTCGTATCATAAAAGATAAGTTATGATCAGCGGTGAATATAAAACGGGAGAAATATTTGTTCTTTTTATAAATTATGAGCATGTTTAAGCAATATTATGCGACCTACAATCAGATTGTTCAGCAGAATACATCAGTTGTAGAACATTATTCATATCAACAGCAGCTACATCAGGTAGATGAATAACTGGCTTGTCGAAGATGGTCTTACAGTTCTTTTTCTCTTCTTTGAATGCACCTTCTAAGAAAAAAGACCATTGACTGACCTCCTAAAATTATGTATTTTTAAAAATAGTAAAAACTACGTTGCTTTTAAAGGCGTCAAGTCTTTTCTCAAATGGTTTAAACTGTAAATAGTTGTTAACTTGAATTAGTGCCCAAATAATTAGGTAAAAGTTGTTTAAAGTGAAAAAAAGTTTTATTCTATTCAATAGTTATTTTATTAGGTCGTTGTTATTTTACCTCGATAACGACGTAGAGTTCAGTATCTTCAGCAACAATGATTCCGTCATGAAAAATATTCGGATTAGTGAAATCGGGCTTCAGTAAACTGAAATAACAGAAATTAGTTAGTTTGTATAACAAAAAGACAATTTGTATATATAGAGTTGAATAAAACAAGCGACAAATATAACTATATAACCTCTTAATGGTAGGTAAACTATTTTCAAAAATCTTGCAAAATTCTAAGAATTCTTCTGATGGCATGGCTACAGACTTCCCGAAATTAACCTAAAATTAAATATATTAAAACACTAAGATATGATTAAGAGAACATCAAGAAATGAAAATGAATTAACGGTTACTGCAACGCAACAAAGTTTTCAAATGAATAGCACGCTAAATTTTAATAATGAAAATGTTGCAACATATTTTGTAGCGCGTTGTTAGCGTTGGTTAGCTCCTTAATAACAAACAATATATCACAGAAAGTGCCTTAATGTTGATTTAAATTGTGGATGGAATATTTAACGTTTAATTAGTGATTAGTTTTCTTATTATTAGTATATTGCATCTCGGTTTCTATACATGTTAAAAATTTTATATGAAAGTTTATAGTATTTCGAAACTACTTGTTCTAGTAAGTCTTGCTCTAGTAATTTGTAGTATAGCGAAAGATTGAAAATTTCATTTCTAGCTAATTTCCACGAACTGAACGAAAGCCATACTATATTCCCTAGTTGTCGTTCTTTATCGCGATAACAACGAGTGGATAATAAACATAAATAAAAAGTTTTGTTTTCTCTAAAAAATTTTCATCAAAATCATAACACTTTCACCTAGTTTACAATGATCCTTCATTACCTCCAGTTACTATATCATAGTTTCTAACACCCTCCGACCACACTTTATCTTATTTTCCTATGAGTTATATAGTTAACAATAAGATGCAAATTTTGCAAAATCTACGCACCTGTCCCGATATTATCTAAAAACAAACTACATTTAATATTGTTGCTAACAATTAGAAATTTGTCAGATTTAAAGTTGTTCTTCCTGTGTTTGAATATAACTTTCGAATGCTATAGTCGACGGCCGGTCTTCATGTTTGACCGTTTAATTTCCTGTGACAGAGAAAATCACCGTACGCAGAATTACGTACAAAAGCAAAAATTTTAAAAGGCGATTTATCCTCTTGTTTTTCATTTTTCTTTCTGTTTTCTTTTGTAAATCGGATCCAGACGCAATAAGCTAAATTGTGGAAGCAAAACAATAGCGATTATTAATAAATTATATTAGAAAAATGAGGTAGGAATTGAGTTAGGAAAAAGAAAAATTACTGCATTTTTAAATTCGTAAAGGACTACGAGGTTTCGAAGTCCTTTAATAGCATGACATCCTCCGTCGACTATATTGTTATTAAATAAAGTAAATAAAATATACGGTACCTATAACCATATCATCACCCATACATGCAGGCGCTACTGGGATCTCAATTCGGCGAGTCGTACGGTTGCACTGTCCAAGTGAACTAAAATGTATTATTTTAAATATTAATGTAAATATATCATTAATATTATTATACTAATTAAATTTATCTAATGTTACTGAACTAAATGAAATTTCCAATTTATGTGAAATAATATAAAATACCTACCAATCTGGTGTAAAGCCCCAAGCGTCTGTATGTATGCCATATTGTAAAAGAATAGAATAAAATAATAAGAATAAATTCATTCTAATAAGACATCTGTAAATAAATAAAAATTTTAGTATTTATAAAAATAGTAGAGAAAACCGCATTTGACAATGTGTTTGCTGACTAAAATGGACGACAAATCTCATTATGGGAGTTCCTTCAGCCAGAACCCCCACACAGACCACCCAAGAATTTTAAAATAGTTTAAATATTTAAAAGAATAACAATGATTGTCTATGTAATCTATTTTACAGGGACTTCGAAGAAAAACCCCAAATTCTACTTCTGGTTGTGGAAGAACCCGTTAGAAAAACGCTGCATTTATTTTAGGAATAGCTATTTTCGTGGGATTGTTATTTTGTAAAGAAATGAACAGAGTTCTGGAGAAAAGGCCACCGCATCGATAAGGCTTTCTATATACACAAAACAAGCTTAGTTTAGTTCGTGTGTGCTCCTAATTGGAACTTTGTACTACTACACTAATTAGCCTCGGCTCTATGGTGCAGAGAAGGCATGTAAAAATAGATTACTAGTTTAAAATGTTAGTTAATATACTATAAAAATAAAATGATATTGAAAAAAGGATACTAACTAATAATAATATCACCATAACTTTTTTGTACAACTAAATAATGTAGGTTTACTAAGTATTTGAGCAGAAAACTACAAGACTTGTGGAAACGCGTTAAGATGAAATATATATAGACGTGGGAGGTCTTATGGGAAATTTGAACATAATTCAGCCGTAGAAACTGCGGCGGATGCTAGGATATGTGTATCGATTCCACCACATTGTTTCAGATTTCAAATTTTGGAAGCCACCCTCAGTGAAAATGAATAGAATACGAGATAAACTGGCCCACTCTGCGCGTAAAATACAAACCTCCCAGATGGCAATACAGAATGTTATATAAGGAAATAAGGGGACATCTTTTACTTTTTATAAAAGATGTATTACAAGATAAAAACAATAAGCTAAACAAAAAGGCAACTTGTTGTAACTGTTCAAGTATGATATTGCATTGAGAGTTCATTTAAATGACAAGCAAAATCATATCAATAATATCAGTGACTCTGTTGACTTTAAGGGTGGTCTATTGTTATTGGGGGATGTGGGGGGCGAGAACGCAGCTTCAGGCCACCCAAGCAGCGAAATAGCAAAGATAATGAGGTTTATTCCCTAGAGAAAACAGATGCCAAACTAGATAGAGCACACTTACAAAGGTTAAGCTACCCATTTACTCAGATTTGGCAAGTAAATTTAGGCTTTTGTCTTTTGTAAGGTTAATAGAGAAAACATACTCTTTCTTGATAGCATTAAAGTTACTTTTAATCTATAGTCAGTAGCCATATTTATGTTTTCAGTTGAACAGATGGGAATTCTAAGTACTCTATGGAAATATTCGAATAGTTCTGGAAATACTGATTCTTACTTTCATCTCATATATCAATAATCTTATATTGAAATAAGAAAAGATACAATAATAATAATGTTTATTTAAACAAGACTATTACAATGACATATCAGAGACGGGTTACAAAAATCTTGCTTCTATGGAGAAAGAGATAATGAAAACTGTAGTAAACAAGAGATAAAAAAAGTTGAGAAACTGAGAACAAAATAAAACAAACAAAAGAGAGAATATTGGGAAATTAATGTAAAATATATACTTATATTTAAATTACCAAAGGAGATCGAAAGAAAGAATAACTTAAAACAAAGATAACTCATTGGTAGCAAGAAATGTGTAAAGTAAAATAGAGCTAGTGGTACCAATAAAAGTAGCACAGAAACAGAACTAATAATAGAATCCATGTATCTTCTAGTGGGGTACTTTGTAGTACAGAAAATTGGATGAAATTGTGTTATTTCTACGGCATATGAATATTGCACAATGGGTGTTGTCAATGTTACTAGTTTTCTTGCTGGCATGATCAGGTGGCCGAGTGGTTAAGGCGATGGACTGCTAATCCATTGGGATTTTCCCGCGTGAGTTCGAATCTCATCCTGATCGAATGTTTTGCAAATTTTAGTTAATTATCAAAATGTCTTTGTTTACTATTTATAGTCTATCTCGAGACCTAGGCTTCCTGCGCGGTATCGCGAGCCAGCGGCGTGTTATGAAAAATGAATGTACTTTTGGAGAAATCGCACCACTTCGAGCGATTTTACATTCATTTTATATAGCACTGCACACCGCTCGTGATATCGCGCTGGAAAACAAGGTCTTAAGATGAACTATAGATACAAACAATTTCATCCATGATTTGCTAGAACATTTAGTGGTAAATATTACTATATTTTTATATTTGCTTGCCTTTGTCTCTCTTGGTTCAGTTTGGGCCAATTGTTGGTTTTATACTGACTCTAAGCAACATTATTGGTTTATTATTTACTTGTTATTAAAGCAAACAAATATATGACTTACATTTATTTGTAACATAAAAAGAAAAGTGAATTAGTCAGAGATCACTTTGTTTTTGGTTAAGTTACCGGCAGTATTCGGCCCTTTGTATATAGAAAAAACAAATAAATGGTTACAATAAAAATATGAGAATAAGACAAATACAATATAAATATATAAATAAAGGGTCATTCTATTCCATAATTAAGACCATCATTTATAGCCATGATTACCTTAGATTTAAGAATGTGTTTTGTAGCATAGCAAGGTAGGTCAAGTCGGTTAAAGCAAGTGTGCGCCCTAAAGTACAAACTCTAACTATTATAGTCTGTAACAAGAAAAAGGCTGCAAGGTGCGGTGTTAAACGAGGGCTTTCGCAATTACGTATATGGTTTTTATGAAATCAAACAATCGCAAAAAGACGCCATGATATTAACAAGCAAGAAATTGCGCTTCTAATCATACCAAGAACATCTACTTTCGACGAAAATTGAGCAATTTCTGAAAGCCTATATAACATCGCACCTTGCAGCCTTTTTCTTGTTACAGACTATACATTTTGTTTTTTAATTCATTTAATATTCATTCATATAATTAATATGTAATTATAATTCAACACTTTTTCAATAATAGTTACATGGCTTAGAATAGTTAAGAAAAAGTTATAAGATTTTGGTTAGAAGTATTATTTGTTTAACTGTAATTAATAGGCCACCCTTAAGTTTATTTATTTGTTAATTACAGTTTTATACCTTGGCAGACAATTTTCTTCTCCCCACTTTTCAATTGTGAATCGTTTAATGCCATTGCTACCGCGAAGCATGGAGAACCCCTCGAATGGAACACTCGAAGTTCCAGTAACAAACTAAAATATTATTCTATTTAAAGTATTCAACATATAGATGTATAATTTATAATATTTTAAAGACCACCCACTTGCAATAGCTTTAATCGTTCGGCATTCGACAGTTGCTCCAACAGATCCCAGAACCATTCAATAACTACATGCGAATCATGATAGCCACCCTGAAGAATATTAAAATGACTTTAAAATATAACTATATATTTTTACTTTATACTCCGTGTGAGTTCTCCAGTCATCTAGGTTTATTTCTAGTGTTCCGCTTAACACCAGTTGTAGTTCTTCTGCGTTAAAAACTCGTAAGAAATCACTAAAATAGGAATATTAATTGTAATTAAAAGACACATTTACAGTAAATTAATTAAAATTATTTACTTTATACAACAAATATTCTGCTGTAAGGGACTTGTGCAGTTTCTAATTGTATCCGTTATATGGGGACTTTATTTAATTTTGAACGGTCTAAATAGAATTAAAGAGACTGTGACAAGGTATTGCAGAATTGAAATACTTCGAATTTTCCTTCAAAAATAATATTTTTTGATAATCAAAATATGAAAATGGTGTAAATAGCAGTCGCATTTTAGTCCTTGGCGATGCTATCTTAACAAAAAATATTGAATAAGTTTACTCGACTTGAAAGAGCAGAAAATTTGTAGTAAAACTGTTTTTAGATGAAAGAAAAATAATGCTTTTGAACCTAATTACGCGTCTTTAAACATAAGTAGGCGCCGTCGTACCCAAGTTGTTATAACAACTTGAGCAAAACTACAGTAACCCGATCCAAAATCAAGCAAAATGCATGGGAGCGCGCACCTTTGAACTGAAATATCTCGAATACAAACAATTTTGGGTATATACTTCCTTAGAACTTTTTGATAAACGGAAAATTCTATTTCTTTTGGGACGTTATGTGAAAAACCGTGTCACATTCCCTTTATGTGTATATGAATACTGTAGAAGTGAGACTGTTTGTTGTTAAACTGTAAATTGTACTGATAATTCATACAGAGAGGTAGTTCTAAAGGGTAAAAAGGTTAATAATATAAATATTAATATTATTAATATTAATATAAATATTATTACTATTAAGGACTAACCGATCTATAATTTGGTGTAATCCTCTTAACAGAGCTCTTTGCTGTCTTTCTACACACTTTTCAGTCTTCCATTTAATCATTAAACTTATAAACTCTTCTTTGTTACTATCATTAACATAAAGATCATTGCCGTTAGGAAGAAGTTCATGTTCTTGTACCTACAACAAATAATATTGAAGGGAGGTCAGACATTTCTAGCAGGGTGGCCAAGTCTTTTCTTGCTTTTTCAATTTAAATACTAATCTAAAAAGCATAAATAAACAAAAAATAAATTAAAATATACCTGGCCGTTGACATGTTGCACTGCTACAAAGGTAATTGCAAGGTCTTCTGTTACCGAATTTTCTCGAATCCATACTAGCGAATTATAGAATTCATTGTCTAACTCGCATATATCAGACAATGATATAGATCTAAAACTTATTTAAATTAATATAAATATAAATATATTACTAACTCTCCTAACAAGGTTTTATAGAATATATTAGTGAAAAAGGTATCTATAAGACAACGGTGGAGCAAGGCTAGACCAATTATTCGACCACACAGTTCCATCCTATAATAGAATAATATTAAACGAAAGACCACCCAAGAATACCATCTCATATCATTTTCAACGTGGGAGGCCGAATTTCTGTTGATTTGGACTGTGTATTTGTCGTCACTGGAATACTGGAATAGCCCGTAATAAGGATTAAATAGATCTCTAGATAGAAGAAAGAAAAGCTCCCTAGAAGGACCACCGTAGTCGATACTAAATATTCATTTTATTAGTCTATTATTGGGGGAGGTCCTCAACCCACCCATCTTCTTCGTCAAATTCAATGGATAATTTAGATTTCTTAAGATGGGCGGAATCTATTGAAAGTATCTGATCGAATGCATCTCTTAACAAACTACTTCTACCGAAACGCATTCTAAATTATGTTCATTTCTATTTTTTCTATGTATATTACTTAATCTTCGTGGGTCCATTGCCGTAACCACTTCTGTGCAATGAAGAATAGAAATGTTGAATTTTTTCTTCCAATTCTGATATTTCGGGAGAATCGTCTACATCCAAAATACTGTAGAAATATCGTATAACATTAGACATTCTTATATTTTCGTTTTTATAATAAAGTTATAAGTTATATTTACAAATGAAAGATATATTGTCTGCTATGATACTTATTGCTTAGAACTCAATATACCTCCTATCTTCTACGATTTCCTTTATATTTATATTTTCATAAGGTTAACTTATAAAATACTAACCTTATTGCAGTAATAAGATCTACATCATTGGCCATTCTATTAAGAGCAATGTGTCCTAATCTCTCTATTATTCGCAGTTTCTTTCTTATTTTAGGGGCTAAATGGGGCATTCTACGCTCTATTAAACCCTCTATCTCCGCCCTTCTTGAAACTATATCAAACAGATTACCGTTTGAATCCACCTAAAAACAGTTTATAGTACTATATATATTATTTATTTATATTCCACGTGTGTGGTCTTCTAAACGGACCTGTTCTCTTCGTTGGGGGGCCGGAACACTCCTCCCTCTTCGTCGTTCCTCCTTTATCCCCGTGGGGAGTCTTGGATCTAGCAGTGTGGTCTGTCGTCTACCATGATCAATAAACAGAACCTAGACCACCCATTATTATTAATATTAAAAAATACAGTTTCTCACCGGCTTTTGTTGAACTTGTTGCCATTTTGGAGGTAAAGGCTGTGTTTTATCAGCAAAAGAATTGACAAAATCTACGAAATTCGGTTGTGATTCAAACTTTTGTGGGTCTTCATTCTTCTTGCGAATTTTGTGTATTATATGACGAAGAATAGGACAATTGTTGTAAGCGGCCAGAGCAAACTTAAAACATTATTATTATTATTATTATTATTATTATTACTAATAATGTTATTATTGTTATTATTACAATAATGAAATTACAAGTATTTTATATTTTGTTTCATTAGTTGCACGAATGCAACTTTGACTTAAAATGTTATGACAAGAATAAATATGAACTTTTCGTGTAATATAAATATAGAGATAGTAATGATTGTATTTAGTTGCATTTATTTATTATTATTCTTTCCTATACATAGTTATAATATGTTTTCTTACCTCATTCTCGTGTAAAATAGATGTAAAGTCCTCTCTTTGTATAAATAAAAGAGTAGAAGAAGTACAAAAAGGTGTAGGATTAAGACCGATTGTCCTTCTTGACATACAGTTTCTACTTAAATATTATATATTTAATTACTTAGCTACAATATTAATAAAGCTTACTTTTTTCCATTATTCTCTTCTCGCTCCAATTTTTCCTTTATTTTCTCAGGTCGTGTCCATGTAGTTTTCTTTGTTGTGTGGTCTATGTAAAAAACGCGCCCGAAACTATCCTCACAGGATTCCCAGCCTGAATGCCACCTTTTTGAAAATTCCGATAAAACAATATACCAGACACTAAGAAAACTAACCTCTAGGTAATGGTGCAGTTGGATCCGCAAGTTCTGTATTACTGTAGTTAGATGAAGACGACGAACTGGAGCTGCATATAAGTATAATAAGTTATATATTGAATTGGAGTTGATTATGAATTAATTTGTGCAACTTGTATGATATTATATTTACTTATCTTTATTATTTAGTTAATGTTATAGTCAGCGTCATGAGTAATGATGGAGTGTAAAGAATTCATCGCTCGTCTGAGCACCTTTTGCGAGCACCGCACCAGCATCTGGCGGCTACTCTCCGTTCATTTATACTTTGCAAGTACCCGCGTGCAACTTGCCTGCAGGTGCGGTGTTAAAAAATCTATAAATACGCAAGTGACACTCTATTATTACTCTCGGCGCAGACTATAAATGTGTATAAATATGTGTATTTAGATTAAATATGCTTACCTTGTTTGGCTCATTGAACTTGCTGTAGATAGTGAATTACTCATGGTACACTTCATCATGGTCGACGAATCTGTATTTGAAAGAATTATAGTTCTATTCGATAGTAATAATGGAGTGTTAAAAAAGTATCTCGCCGAAGATGGCTCTGAAAGTATTCGAAAACCGAAAATAAACGCAAAATTTCCTTAAAATACGCCAGAAACACTGCATTATTCATCTTGAATCAGACTATATATAGAAAAGAAACAAATAAGTCTGACTACAATAAAAAACAATACTAAACTAATTATTTATATATTTAAAATAGAAGAGATATTAAAATATTACTCGTATACCTTGTTCCTTGGTTGGCTCGATGACAAAACTCATAATTAAACTGTAGTCTTCAGTCGGCTGCCACGAAGATAGTGTTATTGACAGGTCACTGGAAACAGAATTAACTATATAGGTGGTATTGTACAGATTATATTCTTTATCTAAATAAAATAGCAACATTCAAAGTCAGAATATGATTTTCACCATGGGCGGGCCGGGGGAACTCTTGTTGGAAGCTGTTTGGCCGATTTTAACGACTATTTGAGGGCCGGAAAAGAGATTGACAAGCCATAGGGGGGCCACCCCATGGGAAAAGACCACCAACAACGAAAAGTGAGACGACAACACTGATTTTAACACGGGGAAAAAGCGGACTTCCAAAAGTGTCCCTTCTTACATAATACGGAACTCTCTTAATTTTACAATGTAATAAGAATCTTAAAAGTAGGCCGGCATAACCGCAGCGGTGTTAGTAAATACTTAAATAATTACCACAAATATTGTAATGTTAAGCCACCCGTGATGTTAACTAAAATATAATTTACAATAAACCTACCTGTTTAAACATTCGATTTCTGCAATAGGTAGGGACACAGTCTTATCCTCAATGGTACAATATAATAAAGAATATTCACGAAAAGGGAATAATATATCCTAAATAATAAGATATTTATGATATTAACTAAACTATAATCAAAAATAGACCTCCCATAAATAAATACTAATATATTTACCCTTTTTAAGTTGTTAACTTCTACTGTGTGAGAGACCGCGTCCACTGCTAACCGAATAGTTGAGAACTTGGCCTTACCAATTAGTTCAATATCTTAAATATAAAATAAATAATAATATTAAAATTATATTTATATTAAAGTTGTATCTTTTTAGTTACCTACCTTTTATAACTAAACTTGCTGTTCTTACAATATTAACTGGTTCAGAACGAGCAATTAAGGATCCAGTAATACCATCAATAAAACTATAATTATACAATTAGATTATTAAAAACAAAAACATAATTTAAACACTTTAAACTGTATTTATCTAGGGATTTGTTATACAGGGTGGCCGATAGGTATAAAGACAAATTAAATTGAACGAGGCAGAAGTAAAACTAATAAGATTAGTATTTTGAATGTTTTCCAATGGTTCAGTAGCCAAGAAACATCTGGAGCAGCTGTAATAGATGTTGGATTATCGTATTATTGATAGGATCCATAAGACTGTAGAAGTTCGCACACACCGCGACACGCAGCCAATGCGGTGGAAAAGATGCTCTCAAATTGAATAGGAATAATACGAGAGACTCCAATCTTTGCTGAGAGATTAAGAACACTATCGTAAACGATATTCCAGAATATCATAAGAATCCGTATTTACCCCAAACAAGCGTCCACAAATTGATAACTTAGCGCGCCTATAAGATGATCATGAAGAAGAAAAGCAAGAAATTCGGACATACTTGAAAAATATGAACCTTTCGACGGCTGTGGTTGATTTTTCGGAAAAATGAGCGCACTGTAATGAAATGAAATCTTTACAGAGACTGTCCTTTGGCTTAGGGATTCGATATTGATTCTTTTTGGATACATTTCTGACAATTTGGATAACTTTGCCCAGGCATAATTAATTATTTGTCTCAATATTTATCGATCACCTTGTATATGGTAGTTGAACTGTTTTATTAATGATTCAATCGTTTTTTTCTCTTTGAAAATAGAATAATCTTTGTTCTTTATAAAAGACCACCCGTATAAATAAGAGTTATCATTAAAAAGACGAATTGCCTGAAAATTTGGCGTCTAAATTTGAGATTTGCAATTCTTTAGGGAGTTTTTACACGTAAATACGTTGAAGTAGCGGTGTTTGATAGGATGCTGGGACGCATCAAATTCGGAAATTCGAGATGAAGCTTATGAAGAATTTAAGACAAACTTTATAAAAGGGATCCAAAAATAAATCCGAAATTCACAGAATTTGTTTGTTAACAAGTTATCATTTCAATAAGTCGAGAAAATGCCGCTGTTTTTCGAAAAAGTATAGTGTTTCTGCCGAAAAATGATTGCTCATTTTTAAAAGTTTTGCCTATGTCAGAGTAATTTTTTAAATTTCTATACAGTTTTTGCTTGTTTGTGCCATTTGAGTAGATACTTGGTAAAGGTTATAGATAGTTTAGTGTTAGATCATTGCAAATTCTTGTTATCTCCTGGACGTCCTGCTATTTAGTCAAATGAGTTGGTTAAAGAAGACCGTCCCCAATTATTCATAGCTCTTTTATGAAGATATTGTTTTTAACAAATAAAACGCAATCTTGCAGTTTCATAATAAAGTAAGAGCTTAAAGTATGTTCTAATAACAGGTTTAGATAAGACAATAAGACTACATCTAAATCTAACCCAAAGTACATGGTAGTCACATGTTCCGGAATAATATTCGAATGTAGAGTCCAAGTTAAGCTGCCGCTACAGCTAGAAGAAAATGATGCACCTCTGTAGTCTAAATATTCGACCACCAACGATGTTTCTAAAGATAATTAACTATATGTGAAGTTTAGATAGTTCACGATTGTTTATAGCACTCAACAAAGTCCAGACAAAGAGTTGGATAGGTTATTGAAGCTATTTTGTTACAGTCTTTAAATATCTTAGTAGATCACTCTTGTTCTTCCAAAAGTATTTTGTTAGCGCCCACCTAGGTCGAAAAGTCCAATACAGTCAATTATGTTAGGTGTAGTTGTCAAATTCCAGCAGATTGTTATCTTCTGAAAAGTAATGTTTATGCATTAGTTTAGCTTTGTATGTGTCTTTACATATGCTATTAACATAAATATTAATTAAATACCTGGTTTCTACTTTTGCTTAAATAAATATTCTCTATGTCAACAGTAATCCACGGTTCATCGGGTATTTCTTTTAGTTTATCATGTCGTTTGGCTACTAGAGATAATTTGCGAATTAAAAGCATATCATTCTGCAAATATAGCTATTTATTATTATACAAAGTAAATAGAAAACTAAAATATAAATAAAGTTTGAAATTGTTATCGAAATAAAGATGTACAGGAAGTTTACAAAGAGCGACAGGAAACGGCAGTTTGGGAGGTCCAGAATAAGAAATTCTTCACTCAATGGGTGGTGGAATCTTCTCTCTATTCTCTAATTTGCAACCAATTCCCAAAAATGGACTAAGCGGATTTAAATTAAGAGCCAAATCTAGACCTTAGATGCGAGAGAGACCACCCAGAATTTATAACCAATTTTTGATTTTTGCAAAGATATATGTGTGTATTTGTGCATCCAGCATGTAAGGATTACTTAAATGGGTTAATAAAATAGACCACCATGAAAGCGGTGGTGATAAAAACAAAACAAGAAGCCATGCATGCCCGACCACCAGTTGCGAATGCTTCTTGGGTTGCCCGTAAGTGGCAAGATAGACCACCTATTTAACGCTCAGGTGGTCCTTTTCTTTCTTATGTATTTGTCTAAGAATATCTCATAAATAAAATAAATGCGACTAAATGGCGTGACGGTCGTCATTGAATTTGATTAAAAGCAAAACAAAAGTCTGTTTTTAAAGAAAATCTATTTTGTTCTTTATAAAATAACATATATACTATGTGATTTTATGTGTTATACAGGGATATCAATCAAAGGTTACATGTTTCACTACAAACACTTAAAAAAGATATGTTTATAATACTGTAGGTCTACCTATTATATTCACATGGGAGGTAGCATTTTGTTTAATAATCATACACTGGTTTAAAAGTTTTAAATTGTGAGAAACTTGATATTCTGAACAATAGTTAGGTAGTTAACGAGTTCACTTTGTTTATTGAAAGATAGAAAAGGACATTCTATTTAAACTTAAATATGGTTATCAATCTTGAAACTCAATGGAACCAAGCCCACAATCGACATAAGGATCAATTACGAAATATCTAATGTCCAAGCATATGAATCGAATAAATATTTTATTATTATTATTATTATTATGGTTATCAATAAAGTATTGTATTAACTCACTACAGAAAATACCTGTTTAAACATAGAAATAACTATAATATAAGACTTCTTGTGACAATGATTTATAGAAGTTGGCAGTTACCAATTGTTGTGTTTCTTCACTTTTTTCTTTAAATTTCAGTTTAAATCTCTAGAGGATAATTGACATTGACAATAGAGCTAAGCAGAGACAAGACCTCACACGAAGCAGTAGTATGGGTGGTCTCAAATTTAAATAACATAGATGGCAATCTGAGATTGTTCGTTAATCTACATCAAAATACATCCTATAACATACTTATAGTTAGTAATGACGTTGTGTGTGGTCTTCTAGTAGCCATAATAATAATTATATAATTAAATGAAGCCTTCACTAATAATTGTTCAAGTCTTATTATAGTAGTCAATTTCATATTAATTACTTTTCACTTTAATTATAAAACTTCATAAACTTTTTATTCCATGTAAGGATAACCACTATGCCTTCTTGTTAGCAGAATATAAAACAGACCGTTCAATGAGCGTTATTGACTACGGAATGTGTGGTTAAAAGTTACTGAGTTAATTCTGAGTTCAAAATAGGCCGGTCGAATTTTTCACGATCATTTTGAGCCGAGTTATGGCCGATTGAAGTTTCTGCCACCCTGCGTGTAGGTCAACCTAGGGGCAGAGTGCTGGCCTGCCCTGCGCCCTTTGCATGAATTTAGAACTCGTGAATTGCTACCAAATTCGAAAAATTAAAAGCATTTCTACCATTTTTATGGCTCAAAACG
>JAQGAV010002337.1:0-16181 GCA_034691345.1 Phasmarhabditis papillosa
TTCAACTCAGTATTAATGGCTCTATCGAATTAAACATTAAAATTGAGAAACTTTTTTTGAGTGTACCGTGCCTTTAAAGTAGGTTGTAAGAATACGTTCATAGTATATTCTATATCAAAAGCTATTTATCTAGCGTAAAGAGAGGTTCTTTGTTACATAAAAGTTTAGTGAATTGGGAGCCTTTTTAGACTCTGCGTTCATATATTTATAACACCGGAAACTCCAGGATACTGCGCCTGTCAAGCGGTGTTCGAAATATAGAACTCTTGTAATACACTTGTATATATTCTTAGTTTTATAATATAATAAATGTTAAATATAATAAAACATAACAATCTTCTAAAAATGAGCAAAAGTCATTTTCATTGATTGGTTGTTTGTCCATTGTTGGGGTCAGTCGACTGTCTTGTTAGCCAACTGGCCAAGTACCGTCGGGGAACCGGCCGAGAGCACAAAGGACTCAAAACAAACAAAAATACATAATTAACAACGAACAATGGTAATTAGAATATTTATATTAAAGTTCAAATGATAAAATAGACGAATAGTTGTTAGGTTAGTATGGAATAGGTTTCTGTTTATTAAGGTTTGGCGGGCTGGCCCCATTTCCATTTTACCATCTTTTTTGATCCGGGCATCCGACTCTAGTGCTTATTCTTAGTATATTACATGTGTTAACAAGCAAATGTTTTTTGTAGAATTGGATAAAAGATACTGAAGAAATGAAAGAAATTGTCCCAGATGATTCATTTGATATAATCAGACTCAAACCATAGTTGGCGGTGTGATCGAAACAGCGGTGATGTGAAAAATTAATAGATTATTCAATAAGATGAAGTTGAAATGCTATTATCTTATTACATACTATAAAGTATATATTTGTATTACAAATGTTCTAAGATTAAAAAGTTGTCAACCGCAATTTGTCGCTCAAGGCACCCCCGCTGACCTTTTGACACTGTAAATAGGATAAAAGTGGACTGCAAAAGATTGTAAATGCGAAATCTAAATGAAATTGTTAAGATTTAAGAATTGCTCTGGTTTAACAAATCGTCAAAATATTCCTGTTCAATTGAAATAACATTAAAGAAAGTCATTTTATCAGTTTAGATTCATTTTATTAAATAAAAAGTTGCTAGAAGTGACAAGATAGATAAATCTTCTTCACAATGAATTTGATATCAAACAAACCTCTTGAGAACTCAGAATAAGAGAAAAAGCAAGGTCATTGAGAGGAATGAAGGGGTTAGTAAGGTCAAAAGGGATGAAACCGGGTAGGTCTCGAAAAGAATCATCTTGTTTACCGAATTATCGGATAAAGTCCTTTAATTACCAACTCTGTATCTAGGAATACAGACAGGCCGTTTTCTAATAGAACCAATTCAAAAGTTATATCAATTATCAATATTATTGTTTAAAGCAGAACTAATATTCAGAAATTATATGTAACTGTTCAAATATATTATAATATTTTCTCTAAATACAGAAGGAACATTAATAATTCGTATTCATGCGGCCCAAAACTGACCAATATGGTCCTTAGCTTTCCCCCTTCTTTTGAAAGTGAAAGTTTGCTTATGATGTTGTAGATAGTCTTATATGTTGCTAGGTCAATGCGAATAGCCAAAAGAGAAACAAGAAATTACAAAAGAACATAAATAAAGCTAAGATATAAAAGATAATAATAAGGATATAAACAACTAGAAAGAGATAGATGGTATAAGAATAGTATGTATGAGTAATTAGGAAAATAGAAAAGAAATGTGGAGTTTATAGGTATATAGTTTAGTATGTTTAAACAGTATTTAAGTTAAATAAATTAAGAGAATACAGTCATATTTAAGAATAATAATGGAATGTAGAGAATTTGGGGTTGTTTCAGCTTCTTTTGAGAAAATAACCAAATGATACTCCATTATTACCCATGAATAAGACTACCTGCAAAATAAAGTTACAATAATTATGTATGGAGCAATAGTTATCTTAAATTGTTATAGGGAATATTCTTTATTTAGAAATAGATTAAATAAAGTTCTAATTAACTGTTGAATAGGCAAATTATTGAACTAAGACTAATTTTATACAACAAAACAAACAATAAAAGAAGATTTCGCAAATAGTAAAATGATTTTCTTGTATTGCGGGTTACCTAATTAGATCATATATGTCAAGTGAATCCAGTTATTATACAAGAGATAACAAGTTTATTAAAGATAATAAAACGTTATTAAATAAATTTAAGTAAAACATTCTATTAAACATATTAATATTAGTCTGTGAGGTCGGAATCAATCGATAATTTCCTTTTTGCATAAAATAAGAAGTTTTTTGTATATGTTTGAGGGGATTAACCCACATTGGCCACCCGTATACAAAAACAAAACAAAGCCTAATAAAATCCAGTCATAAACTATAGAATAAAGGATATTATAAACAAAAATATGCTAATATCTATAGAAATAAAGAATATCTTCTCAGCAATAAAGGGAAAGGAAGAAAAGTCGTTAACCTTTGAGTGCTAGGTTCCATATTATGGTACTGCATGGTATCAGTTTTTTTAAGAAAGCTGTAGCTACTAAGATGAGAACATTACTGAGCGTTTACTAGAGGCTGAGAGGTTTCATTTGTTCGGAAGCTCTTAGAGTTAGAGAAATAGTTATAGAACCACATAAGCACATAACTAAAACAAAGATCCGTATTGTTCTTCATATTTCAACAATACATATATTTTGACTATATTCGAAGCGAATCTTCTTTTTTGGCTTCTAGCCAACTGAGAGTGGTTGGATTTGCATTGAATGAGTAGGCCAATGGAACAGGTCTTGAGAGGAAAGAGGAGTCACTCCATACCTACAGGACAGAAAATAAGCAAACTTAGGAGAAGGGGAAATAGCCAAATCATCTTTGTTTAGTAAAGAATATGGAAAATAAATAAAGGCAAATATATATAAATAATATATTCTTATTTTTAATAGTTCTTTTCTAATTTCGTTCAACAACACAAAAATCAGCTTTCGGTGAAAATACTAGTCTTGTTTAATCTGAGGAAGTCCAGGTATCTAAATGAAAGAGACCTAAGGCAAGAATATACAAATATGTTATTCACTTGTTAAATATATTCTATAAAATATACTATTATTGTATATTATAGAATACATCTTCTTATTTTGTTACTCATCCTAATGAGTGAATTCCGCTGCTGCTACATCAATGGTTTGTGCAAATTTGAGAATGAGTGAACTGGCCAGTCAAATAAACAAACAAGCTGCTTTTGAATGAAAGGGGCAATATGACATCCATTACATAATAATATTTGCTTATGAGGAATAAAAATTCAGCAACAGTCAAAATACACGACAAATATCATACAAACACTTTGCGAACAGCGTTAAATCGTTGTAGCTTTTATTTGTAATTTGATCTCACAAATACACCATTGCGGAAATTAGATAAAACCAGACCAGTATCCGGAAGTGAAGAAAAATAGTGTGTTTACTTATGTAAGGGAACATTGGCTCACGAAAATGAGTTCCATTTTGTCGTTTACTATAATCTATATAGAAAACACAGATAGATTGATAACACTGTCAACCTTGCGTGATAAATTTCTTTCGCTCGAATATTCTACTAAAAAGATTGTGATTTGTCTGCGAGAAAGTGAGTCATCCAACTATGAATTATATAGAACATCTATATAGCAATATTGCATAAAAGTGGATCAGGTAACTGTTAGTTCAATATTAATAATAACAGTGGCAACTGTAATCAACAGAGATCAATACTTTGTGTCATTTATATTAAGATATTTAGTTCTAGGTAAATAGTGTTTGGTTAATTGGACAGCACGGTGCCCCAGTGGGTAGTATGTCCCTTACAAAGACACCTCCTACGTACAATCTACACAGCGGTGCACTCAAATGGATAACCACCAAGGTTGTGTGGAAACGACCGAAAGGTGTCTGTCTATAAGGAGGTCACATACACAACGGACCCTAAGGTAGACTTAATAACCGCAAATTATAAACCAATGCACAATTAAGCCACTACACATCCTTAATAGAGAACAAACTATTTGGCGACATCCTAAAATAAATGATCGGCGCGACTTCAAGTGGTTACGAGACACAAGTAGGCAGTCATCCCCATACTGCATCTGATGACATCCACATAAGGTGATAGTATTTGAAGAGTCCTCCACCCTTCCACATCTTTTGAAACAGTATATGTGGTTATATTGCTAAACAGAGATAAAATCACATGTAGACAGAAGAACAACGAAATTATAATATTACACTTTTACTATCAAGCTGATAAACAATATCTATGGAAAATATGAATAATGAAGTTGATTCATAAATCAACCTTCAGTTTAGAGAGAATATTTAAAATGCAATAAACTAACAAGAAATAACAACATTGTAACAATGGGAATGAGACTCAAAAAATTAAAGCTTCAATAGAAAGAATTACGCGCTCAAAAAAATGTATTAGAAATCACGAGAAAACCGGTAAAATAAATTTGAACAATGAATATCAGGTATTAGTAGTTCCAGCGATCGACAGACATATCCATATCGACGTACTGAGCAGGTTGATGGTACTGGTACTGAACTGGTCGATGCTGTGGTTCCTAAACAAATTGGAATGTAACAGAATTAGACTGTGAAAAATCAACAGCACATTGCGAAAATGGGGACTCACTTCATCAAATGTCTCATCCAGACTGCGTTTCAGCCAGCAAATACATACAAGTAGTAGCAGAATGACCTGAGACAAAACTATCACGAAATACATATACAAAAAATACCGTAGCAAGTATAATGATGACGACAATAAGCAGAATCATCAAGAAAGCAATCCCATTGTCATCAGTCTAAACAGATAGATTACTCTGGAAATCAGGTCAATGATACCTCAAGTCCCTTATCACGCAGCCACTGATGGCGTTCACGAGCGCATGCAACGAGGTCAGCATCACGACCATCGCGGAGCATACAAAAATCTTCATCTCTTAAACGAAACAAAAGTAAGATTATATATATTTATGAAGAACAAACCTGACGATAAGTATTGGCATGACTGGTGGCAGATCTAAAGGTGTTCTATCCACCTCCTTGTTCAGCGATATATGACGCGTAGCACATACGATGCCAAGCGAATGTTCCATACTCCTAAAACAACAAATAAAAATAAACAACACTCAAACTAATACCGAATATAAGCCGTCAAGAAGCCGCTTCTATTTCCGAGATGAATAATGGCTCCATTCCCGGCAACTCTTGAATGAGAATAAATATAAGAAAATCAGTGCAGCAAAATACCTGTAGTCTGTCCGCTCCTCCGACTGAAGAGAAGATACCACATGTCCTGGTATTCCTTCTCTCAGTACTGGATACAATCGTGATATGGGGAAGGCATGCAGTGCCTTTACATCCCCTTCTCTAGTACTATAATAGACCTAAGACAAACAACTAAAATGTAGAATTCAAGGCAGACGAACTGTATTGTTGTAGGGATCTTCAACCCAGCCGAAACGCGCACCATTACTGCTGTGCAGTGAAAAATCCTCCACATGCTCCATTGAAAAGCGATCATAAATTCCTAAATTCCAAGTTATATATGGAAAAACCATATGTAAATTACCTCTGGGAGATTGAGCACTAAATATATCTTTTAAATAAAAAACAGAGCATCGAAGGATGCCACGAACGTCTGCGATAACGTAAAGCAATTGGCTAGAGGAGTCGTATATGGACCCAACCTTAAAATATTTTTATTACAGATATTATGACGATCAAACAAACCACATCACGGAAATCAAACGGCTTTTTGTGGTCCAACAACTTCGCCCCTGATTTCTCAACAGTCGTGTGCTGACTGTACGAGAATCTGTTTCTTGCGGGGACCTCGTCATCTGGCAACTAAAAGATCATAATAAAGAAAGAGAGGACCAACTCAAACCTTGATATCTTCAAGAATACCCGCTATACCTCTATTTCGAATTCCCGGACCGAGGAAAAGAATCTTCGGGGGGAATTTTTGCGCGGGATCCCGAATCAAATGTGCTCGAAACGGGATTTTACATTCAATGTTATCGTTCGTTCTAAAGGGATAAGTTAGGAAAAGGCGAATTGCATAACTAACCTCGGTGGTCGAGGAACTACAAGAGCTCTGGGACAAGTCTTGGGAGCAACATTCATCTCGAAAATGGTCTCACAGTAATATTGTGAAATGACCAAATACTGCGGAGTCCGCAATAGCTCATCCAGCTCAGTGGATGAGACACCCGGTATCAGTAACATCAGACAGGCAGCAGTCAGCCAGACTCTCATCGTTGAGTTACTGCTGAAAACAATATCGATAAATATATAACTGTTTCAAAGGAAAAAAATAAGAAAAAACTACAAATGCGAGAGGAAATAAAAACACATGCCACCATTAAATGGCGCAATTGAAACATTGCGCCATTTATAAGAAATGGCGGCAATTTTAAAGTTCAAATAAAGGGAGCATAAGTTTGAGGCGAAGGCAGGCCTTATAAGGTTATAGTATTGCAGGGTTTACTTTTCTGGGACAGCATTCATCAGCGCAGACGCTAAAGACCTGTATCCGCTCCTACAATCATTGAACAATATAAACAACGTCTGCTGACCGTCGTGCCATTAGCGCAAGGCTGTATGTAAAGTGCAATTTACAACAGAAATTTTCTTTTGTGATCCGCACTTAGCGACCGAAACGACTAGTGCGTAAATGGTACTTAGAGTCTTTCTTTTATGTAGGCCGTCGTAGATTTCCCAGGAACGTAGTCGCTTCATAAATGTCTGTCTCAGTCCATGACCGTCTGGAGTGTAATGATATTCACACGTCTACGGCTGTCAAAACAAGAGTACCAATATGCCCACTTACAACGTTCACACATTCAGTGAACTGCGCGAAGAGTTAATGCACAGCCCCAAGATGGTTCAGGCCAATTATATCACTCTAAACAAAAACAATTCATTCAAAGAAATTCAACAAACGAAAAAAATGATAACAACATGAACAATCTTATTCTTCTACTATGGTGCACTTCCTTCCCTGCAGGTGGCATCTGGAGCAGTCTGTGCAGTGTCGATAGCTTGCCTTTACACATCGCATGCATCGTTCACAGTGCTTGTATGAAGATCCATCCTAAACACGAATAAATATATGTTTTCACTGTGGTAAAAAATACCTTTGATGTACAAGAACTGCACATATAACAGTGCTTGTTCCGCTTCGAAACATACTTCTCGCAGAGTTCACAATATCTGTAAAAGATTGATTAGTAGAATTTGACATTGACAACCTACGTATAATTTTCCAGATGGGACAGATCAAATGAGGTAGAGGGCAAATTTGTGAATATCCTTACTATGGACTTGGCTTCTTTTGCGAAATCCTTGTGGTTGTCGTATGTGACCTGAAATATACGAAGTACTTTAGAAAAAAATGAATAATAAATATTACCCTATAATCACACATCCAATAGGAGTTATCCAGCCGTAGAATATGTTTACCGACGAACAGCGGGATAATTATGCAGGAATAGAAGGTATGTGGCCCTACATCCTTTCTGAAAAATGGGTCTTGCTGAGAAACAAATAGGTAACTTTACCTGGCCATTTCATGCCTCTTCTGCATTTTGTGTATAGTCTCAACCAAAGGTTCCATAAAAACTCCGAATGGAGGATCACATATCAGAAGAATCTTTTCGCATTTCTAAAAATAAAACATAACCTCGACGCAAAAGAGATATTACCGCGAAAAAATTATTAAGCTTGGCCTCTGACTTTGGATCATAAAAATGATCAACAAGCATACTATATTGAGCAAACTGAGTCGAAGGGTAAAAGTTTGCCTAAAATGTAATCTTGAATATTCCACATACATCAATATTGACTTACGTATCGTTTGTCATAATCCAGCATGAAGAAACTTTGTTTGGATGATTTATCGGCCTTCAAAGTTTCGGCTATCTAAAATGGGATGAGCATGAAACATGCATCTACATTTTAAAAACATACCCGTGGACTTCCTATCAGCAAGACTCCATCAACATTTGAAGCTTTAATGACAGAAGTCAGCAGCGACAAAGATTCATCCGAAAAGAAATATTGCTGAAAAAATAACGCCTGCACACTAAACAAATTAATGAAAACTAACAGCTTCTCCGGATTGTGAATCGAGCGTCGTGAGAAATTTGCTGGGATATTTCAAATCTTTGCGTTGAACCTCTTCCGACGGACATCTGTGCTTATTTTCGAATACTTCCGTACATCTTCGGCAGAACAAAAGAGTACTACCTTTAGCGATAGCTTTCAAACTTAAATATACGGCATTGCTGAAGAAAATTCAATCAACGAAAACTTACTTTTTCGGATTGCAGTTGTATTTCCACTCTACTGCAGGTAGAGGTTGAGAATGTCCGAAATATCCTTCGGTTCTAGCAATGGTACCATCATCGTTGAGGAACCATTTGTATGAACATGTCTTGGGGTCATTTCTACAATGCATTATAACTAACACTTCAATAAGCATTACCTGTAAACAGCGCAGGCAAAGAAGCGATCCGAGATGGTGTCTCCCTCCTTTTTGCCGAACAGCAGACAAGGACCTGTTAACCATAAACATGATTTTATAATTCCAGTGAATCTTACCATGCGAACAATTTGGAACGGTCAATTCCCCCGGAGGCAGAACCGTGAACAAACCACGGCGCCTAAACAAATCCGTTCAGAATGAATTTATCGCTAAAACAAACCTTAACACTTCGCTCGCTTTTGCGGCGTCAGTTGGTTCAGCATCTTTCTTCTTGAAAATCCTATTTTTGTTCTTAGGGTGGGCAAAAAACTTTTTCTTCTGTGTCTTCGATTTTTTCTTTGACATTCTAAATATATTTTTCGGTGAATATTATCAACATGCAACATTATTTACAACACCAGAAAACCAATCGTTATCAAACATAGCGTCCACAAGAAAACACGATTCTATTGACATATTTATTATGAATCAAATATCTATAAACACCTATTTATGGGCAGAATACCGCAATACCGAAAAAATATACAATGGTGAATTTAGCTAAGCGGTTAAAGAGAGAAGACCATTTCGAAAGCCTTGGTGAGTCCAACATCATTTGTATTGAAATGAAGAAGTCCTGCAAAAAGATTGTCGTCAGAACAGCCCTTTTTATAAATTGAACATACCTGCAAGCAAAGTAGCAGTGATTACATACAGGCCGAGTCGAGCAGCCTTGGCGGCAGTTTCGCCAATGACATATGGTCTCGCATAGTCAGCAATCACTCCTTGGACACCCCTGCAAATTATAAGTTGGTGAGTGTTGAAGTAACATGTACATCATGAATATTAATAGTTTACTAAGTAATATGAAATTGTTAGTGAGATCATACACTAACAAGGAAGGGGTGCGAGATACAAGAATTAGTATGAACATTTTCAAAACCAAATCCCAAGTAGATCCCACTTTGTGGAACGACATCATTCAATGAGTGGTAAATTAAATTCTTGACCGCAATTAACCTTTTTTTTTCGAAAAAGATTCGAAAAATAACTCTCGAATCCCAAGTGGTTCCATCAGCTGCTAAAATTTTCGGAATGGTTCGTTAGCCCAAACAATTTGTTTGTTCGGGACACGACATCAACTAGCAGTATACAGGCATTCAAGAATAAATGATAATTCAAAGCAACCCGACAATTATTGTGCATGCGATGGCTGAACGTACCAGTGGATGTGAAGAGTTAGGGCAATGGTGAGGGCAGCATCCATTACAGGAGTATGAATGAAATAAGCAGCTGGGAACAGAGGCAGCATTCCTGCGGCGAAGTAACGCTCAGCCTAAAAAGTACTTAATTATCATTGATACTACTGGCCTGCCATACCTTGAAATGGAACGAATGGTCGTGGGTCTTGCTGGCTCCGTCGTTGAGAGTTGTGGCTGCCCGAATGGGAACACACAGACGAGGAGTTTGACGACAAGCGAGGAGAGCTCGTGGTACGGCAGCAACCTGTCTCAGTGCCATGCTAAAAAGATGCTTTAACTTAATGTATTGTTGTATAAAACTTTAAAATATACAAAAATATCTGGAAATGCCCAAAGCGTGAGAAAAGCAATGTACGTGAAATCGAACGGTTAATTTTTAAATGGAACTGCGTTAGGTTTTATTAACCCTGCAACCAGCCCTTAAAATATAATTCGCATTGGAATTCCAAACTTTTGTATAATTTTTATATTATTTTTTTCAATCCGTGCAGTAATAACTCAAGTGTACACCTTCTGCATCCAATTTTGATTTTCAGCAGCATATGGAGACAATTAAAAAGCGCCCTAGCACTGGGTTTTCGTTATACGACGATGAGGATGATGAACAGTCCTCAGTTCCAGCAAAAAAACCCAGCAAAGGTATTTCTCTTGTAAGGATTTTATATTATGTCGATTTTCAGACAGTTCAATAGAAGCAGTGAAGAGCAATGATCCTGGATGCTCAAATGGAGCTCCAGCAACGCGCACTCCAGGTTAGCCATGAAATCAAAGACTGATGTTTCTGTTTTGTTTAGGATTTACGATGTCTTCATATTTTGCTGTTCGTCAAGGAGAACGTGATGATATGCAAGATACCCACATTCTCCTCAATCGCTTTGATCTTCCAAATCTTTCTATGTTAGTTTATTGTTAATTATAATTATTTCAAACGAACTTCAGATCACGTAGCGCCGTTTATGGCATATTCGATGGTCATGGTGGTAAACGGGCTGCGACTCATTGCGAAAATATTTTCGCGGATAAGCTGAAGAACAAGTTGAGTTCGTGTAAGTGCGCTGCTGTAGGTTCATAGAGAAAATTATGTCGAGCAGTGTTTAAGATGTCAAATATTAATTGATCGGTTCATTTTTAGTTGCCGATTTGCCGTCAATGGAAAGAAGTTTGAAGAAAACTTTTACGGAAGTTTACAAAGAGATTGATGACTCTTTTCTCAAAGAGGCCAAGGAACAGTAGGATTTTTTAACGTTCGCTACTCTATGAATAAACTTAGGAGGCCCGTATGGAAAGATGGAACGACAGCCACCACTGTTCTATTTTTGAACAATTCAATATACGTCGCTAATATTGGAGACTCCAAGGTATGCATTAGTAGTTTTACAATTTATTTTTCTAATGCTAGGCAGTTGTTTGCCGGACAAGGATTGATAGTTCCTTGTCAGCTGTACCGCTTACAGTTGACCACAATCCGACCGCATATGAGGAACGGATGAGAATTCAAAAGTCCGGAGGATCCGTTGTGTGAGTTTTCGATATTATTATTTTTATTGTATTGTATTTTTGCAGAAATGGCCGAGTCAATGGAATGATTGAAGTGTCTCGCTCCATCGGCGATGGTCAATTTAAGAATGTCGGTGTCATATCGGCTCCAGATATGAAGAAGATAACAATTACGGAAAACGACAGGTATATATTTATTGATGTCATGTAAAACAATCGTAACACTAAAACCCGTGTAGTGTAAGTGCACTAGCCCGTTTTTGTTCTATCAACTATCCCAAGTGGGCTTGTCATATTGAGGAAATCATTACTAAGAGTTGTTTAAATGTTTGTTCCTTCTACTTCCGATATTGATTCCGGCATTGGTTTGCCATTTGTCTCGGGGAGTAAAAATTGTGTGAGCACAGCAGCGATGATGGACAATATGCAGAATGGAGCAACCATGGCGAGTTTGCCATAACTATCGACCTTAAATGGATGTTTGTTCGATGTATTTTGCTAGAGAGTTCTCACCAGCCAGAGTGCAATATAAGATGATGAGATAGCTCCTACTCTTGCTACCGTAGAACAGCATCCAACGGCACTGTTGCGGATAACTGTGGGGAAGAGTTCGGATGTGTAGGTGTACATGGCGGTATATGATACTGTTATGGCTCCCTTTGTGACAATCATCTGTCCCATTTGAACGTAGAAAGGAACTGAATGCAGTCGTTATCAATTTTAGTTTTGCCTATTCTTACCTCCGTCTCCTATTATCCAGTTTGCCACTAAGCATAGGCCGGCAGTCATGAGACCGCAGGAAACTAGCGCTCTTCTACCAATACGGTCGATAAGGAAATACACAACAAAGAGTGCCGGAATCTCGATCAGTGCACTGAGTGCAAAACTGAGATGTAGACTTCCTCCGCCAACGTCACTTTTCATTGTCAAACCGTAATACATCATGGTGTTTACGGGCCTCAAAATATATGATTTAATGATAGTTGTGTTTGGTGAACATACCAGATGAAGAAGCTGACCAATGTTCTTTTTCTCATTTGAGGTGTTCTAACTAGGTCATATAATCCGAATGAGCTATTCTTTGTCACCGCTACGGAGTCATCCAATTGTTCATACCTTTATAATTTAGTTAATCTCTTCTGTTCCTCTTTTACTTACCACTTCTCAGGTATATAGGATTTGTTAATTCCGGCAGCTTTTTTTAATATTTTGTTAGCATCTTCATATCTCCCCTTAGAAACCAACCATCTGGCGCTTTCTGGCACAAGCCTGTAAAGTTCCGTTTTGATGAAGGGTTAAATATTTTCTAGCAGCTTACCAGTAGTATGACAGGAAGAGAATTGATGGCGCTGCGATTACTGCGTGCAAAATTCGATAATCTGTTAATTGTAATGCTAATCCTGCTAGTAGCATCTAAAATCATGTTTTAAAGCATACTTGTTTTTTTTGTTTACCTCTCCGAGTGCATAGAAAGCACCAGCAGCTACTGCACCTAGTCTTCGATATTCGGATCCAACAAGTTCCATAGCTAGAACAATTGCCACACCGTAGATTCCAGGTTGCGAGAATCCAGTGCCCGCTCTGTAAAATTTTAGTATTTTTGTATTCATTACGCATCTATCTTACTTCAAAATTGCGAATGACCACCATGTCGGAGCAACTGTGAGTCCTAGACCGCAGACTGTTTGGATGACTAGTGCAAGGTAGAATACTGTCTTGCGTCCTAGTCTGAATTGCTATGTTGTGTTCTATTTTTGGTTATTTTCTTACTTGTCACCCATAATTCCACAGAATAGTGAGCCGCTCATTTGGCCAATATAGTAGAGCGATTGTACTGTAGCCTTGATCCATGATCTGTCACCATACATCTCCCACTGCAATTTTTTTATTACTTCCTAGTGATCTCGTAATATTATATTTCATCGGTTTTACTACTTGTGTGCTATACTAACCCGTTGTACTGCCGAATATCCCACTACAGTAACCGTGCATAACGTTCCATTTCTATCTTCACATCTGCAAAGGAATTTACGTTTCTATTCGACTCGATTAAAATAATTCTCTTTTTTGTTAATATAAATTTATATACTTACCCGACTGTTGTTGATGGCGCAGCGACGAATGCCCAACTCATCACATGCATAGCTACAGTAATAGTTGGAAGGCATAGCAGTATGAATTGGATCAACTGGTATCTAGAATTGCACTTGTTCCATTTTGAATATGGGGATACAGAAACATTCTTATTTATTCTACTCACCGTCCAAAGTTCCCCAGATATTGCGATAGAATGCTGTCAAATGTAACTGTCTCTTTCCTAACATCGTCATGTCTATGTTCTTGTTGAATTGGTGGCTCTTCGGAATCAGCCGCAGGGGACACTTTGGTCGACTCAGTTCCCGTCATACTAAAAATACTAAAATATGAGATGATTAATGGAAAAGTATGAGAATGTGAAATATGTGGTTTAATGTAAGGTGTATGAGTAGATTCTGAAACTGTTATACGCGAACTCTACTAATATCTAAGAGTTTAGAGGCGGACTCTGCTGCGGGGCGTTGACTTGTTGGCGCAGCTATGGTCCCTTGGATGGGCGGGGCTGCCTTTTATCCATTTATGTGTTGATAATAAAAGGAAAGCCTGTTTGGCTGCTATGTGAAAGTAATCATAAGACAAAAGTTTGACAATTCAATTACGTAAAAGGATACCACGTGAAGAGACTGGCAAACCATTTTTTGCCAATGCTCACGTCCGTTAAAAGCGTGAGTAAGAACTGTCTCTTTTAGCTCGGAAGAGGGGAAATGGAAGAAGTTGTTGTTTCTAAAGTATGTGGTCGAGGGAATTTGGCGTCTATATAGTTGTTGCTGAGACATTCATGCCTTTTATCCGCGATTGTATCGGCATTGTTGGTTATTTTGCATCTCATCACAAAGAAATACAACAAAGTGTGTTTTCTAAATGTTTGTTGACTTTCAAAAATCAAAAGGTGTATCCCCGAAAGGACAAAGTATTTCTCTACATAATATCGCCTTTATTTGATATAATGGTGGATTTGATAATTTCAGGTTCTTGTTGATGGCCTGTGATGGACTATGGAAAGCATTCTCAAATGAAGAAGCAATTAAGTTCGTCACTGATGCCCTCAACGACTCCTCTAAAGTAAGTTTATTCCTAATAATTATACTCTTAATTAGTTATCGTTCTCACATTTTGTACCTACGTGTGTTGTCTTCGATAATTGGGTACAAGACGGGTGCATGTTATTCGTATACACCCATCCGTCACGGGTTCTGTCTCTTCTAAGCAGAACCCATATGATGGTTTCTTTCGCTTAACTGACTCAACACCCGTGCATCAATATATCTTCTTTTCTCCGCTGCAAAATGCATATCATCGGATGTCAACAACTGATGTGAACTGTTGAGAATTCAGTGGGGGAATCTGTTCGCCCAATCCGCCGCGCGTTATTGTAAACAAGCATATTAATTACTTGATTTAACTAGTACTGTGGTATTTCCTAGATCTCGCCATAATCGAAATATATTAGTACGAGATCTGCAAAGAGTGGGTGGTTATGAGTAATTTAAAGATGATATCTGTAATTTAGCTGGCAGAATAGCCTTACCTTGGCCTAGAGGCTAATAATCATGTGACAATTGGTGGCCATTGTAAGAAAGAAAGGTCTTTTGTCTAGTGGACAGACCATCATTGTTTAAGCAATTTCACTATATTTTGCACTGTGTAATTATACTAACATCATCTCATAGTAGTTTATTGATCTATGACCTTGAGGCTTTTTGATTTCAATGATTAGTTAAAAAGTAGCTAATAGAAAAGTGAAAAGCGGATAAGAACGCATAAATAGGGAAGTGAATTTAATTTAAATGGTTCAGTGGTATGGTCAGTGTTCACAAATTTACAATATGTGTTGTAAGACTAACTAAGTGTGAAACATCGCACAGTTTAGTGTGACAGACGTTTGAAAACAAGTTAACAAGCGTACAGATAAGTGTGTCGACCAATAATGATTACTAGCGAGTTAGCCAGATATAAATCTTCTTACTTTATTGACATGTTTATATTCACTAGTGTTAAAGAATCCAGGCAATTATAGACTTGTTACTGTTTTGTTCCTTTAATAACTTTATATTATTTTAGGATGATCTGGTTCCTTCTGGAGTTACGATGACTCAATACAGATGGCAAGCGGCTGTCTCCGCCATAACTGCTGAAGCTGTGAAACGGAAGTGCGGCGACAATGTTTCCGCCATTCTTGTCAAATTAGACGTAGTAAGCCTATGAATTTTTGATTTTTTACATTTTGATATATTTTAATAACTTTTGTGGATGTTTAATAAATGTTTGTTTGGAATGTTATCTCTATTGCTCTACTCGACTATTCCATTGGCCAGTCTCCAATTGTAGTAATATTACAATGGCGAAAGTAATTTGTTACACACAAATTCACTTGATCTAGTCATGAGAAAGTTTTAGGCTGGTTATGTTAAGCAGGTATATCTTGGATGTATTATTGATAATGTAATAGTTATTGATCGGTAATTGGAATATGTTGCATACTTTCGCAGTTATGGAAAATTCACTACAATTGCGAATAAGTCATCGTCTGTTGCAAATAGCTGCTATGAGTGTTCTTCTAAAGTGTTCTAGACACCTACAGGAAATTTAAAGAATGTTGGCATTGTAATGTAATGGACGAAAGTTATTATATGGAATTGACAAATTCGATCATTATGCATTCGTCATATCTTTTAATTAGCATTGTAAAAATGAATACATTAAATATCGATTGAGCTCTTCGTGGTATTTCCTTTATGTTCTTGGAAATCTGAGTCATTGAGCTTGCTCAGTTCTCATCAATAC
>JAQGAV010002338.1:0-16181 GCA_034691345.1 Phasmarhabditis papillosa
GGCCGGCCCGGGCCTGAAAATTAAAATTTCACGGGCCGGCCCGGGCCGGCCCGGGCCGGCCCGACCCACCCCTGCCGCATGCTAACGAAAACTCCGCCCACTGACAACAACCTATGCGCAGCGCGGCACCATTTTTTAAATGCCCATAAATTCGTTTGAAATCATCGTTAAAATATTTGATCTTCATATTTTGACTCAGAATACATAGCTCTATCAAACAAAGCATAAAAATTGCAAGTCACTGCTGGGTGTACGTGCCTTTAATTGGTATGAAAATCGATCAGTTCACTGTTCTTCTGAATTGCATTTGACGCAAGGGAGAGACCATCAAGATCTTGGTGCCTTGAATAAGTTATATTAACACGACGTTACTTTAGCAAGACTCACTGAATTTCCTTCCACTGTTCACATTCCTTGCCATGTGCGACGAGACAGTTAATCGAGAAATCAACTGCGAGATTCCAATTGACGACTAGTTTCCTACTGGGAAAACTGAAAATTTCAATGGTGGGGTACAACAATGGCAATATGGATTAAAATTGTAGTAAAGATGGGAAGCATTTATGCACAGAAGCACTGCAAAAGTGCGAAGGTGTACAAGAGAAGGGCCAGGGAGATGCCTCGTAGGTAATGACACCTCAATGTGGACTGAAAATCCCGCTAAATTTCGTACATGCTAAACAAGAATCTTGTATTTTTTTCTACCTTTTTGATTTTTCCAGCTGTTTCTTATAAAATATTATCTTTCAGCTATTTTGAACAGAATATTATAATAAGATTTTTCTTGAAATATACATAGCGCGGCTTGCCGCGCCCTAAGGCAACGGGGCGGAACAAATTCAAACAGTGAAATCTTGCGGCTCAATTCCCCATAAGTTGCCAATTTTTTTTAATATTACAATAGTTGTTTTTATGAATGCGCTGTAATTTTAACTGGTATATTAACAGGTAGATATAAAGTATGCGTATATACAAATTCGCCGTTGACGTAGATTCAATTTCTAGGCAACATGATTTTGGTTTTCAGTTTCACGATATTTGCGAATAATTATGTTCATTTTTTAGAAGGATACTCAACTCAAGCCAACACTAGAAATAATGATAACAAATATGTGGATGATGTTGGTGAGACAATTCCTTTGATTTAGTTTTTACCTCAATTATTTTTTAGGACAATGGACTTTTGATGTAAACAATGAGAATGATGTTGACATCGAAATGACGTTGAACAACGAACGAGTGAAATGGAAGATGCAGAATATGAAAATGGGATGGTGCTGGTAAGTGGAATGTGAAGAAGCATATTTGTTAGCGTTTCAGGGTATGGATGTCATACAGAAGCTTTATACTACTGATTTATGTGCCTAACTGAAGCCGAAATTCTCATCATGGAAATTGCGTTCCGTCGAAAGAAGTTAATCTGGGGGATCAATCGCATCACCAGATTGCGGAATATTTCTTCTTCTATGGTTCTTTTAGCGAGTAAGTTAATATGAATATATTTATGCATATAAGAATTGTGTTTTAGAATAATCAGGCTACTAGAAGTTGAGTTAAAATGTTCCATGCTGATGTCGTCTCTTCAACTACTAACGTTGATAACGAAATGAAAAAATGACGGGAAAGATAATTAAAGAAGTTAGTTCCATTTAAACTGCTACTTGATATTGATTTGTTGTTTATACTGTATTTTATGCTGTAACATTGTTTTCTAAGTATTATAATGTCTAATATTTAATACGGTTATTACTTCCTTCGTTTGTTATTGTTCTTTTCTATTATTGTCATTAAATGTTATTTCCTATTTTGTACGTTCAATGAACCGGGTTATTATTGCCAAATTAATATTGCGGGGTTTTGCTAGATAGTGCCAGTTCGACTCATTCGGCTTTAACCGAATTCAACCGGATTCTGCAGAATCGGCTCAGAGAGTTTTAGCCGGCTTTAACAGAAACCAACAGAATCTAATATCGCCCATTAGAACCGGGTTTTTGATTCCGGTTAGATTCTTGTTTTGGTCACTTGAGAAGGAAAAGTAGTGCGAACACAAGTTTGCAAACTGCCAGAGGGGTTGTCCGACCGGCCCGGCCCGGCTTGGGTTTCAAAATTTCAGGCCTGGGCGGGGGGCCAGTACACGGCGGCATAGCTTTTGAATCTGAATCGTTTGGATCTATATTTAGGATAGACGTTATATGGAAACATCGATCTCATCGGTTCTTACTGTTCCGGATGATAGGCTAACGGCCAGTTGTCCTCCCGAGACATTCACGTCATCTGAGGATGAGCGTACACTCTGTTCTCCTTTGAATAGACCTGCCTATGTAAATTCAGCAGCTTCGAACAGTCATCAAGATCAGTTTTTTAATGGTGAATCTACTGCATTTCGTAGAGAATTTCCTGAGAGGCCTGGAGAGGTAAATATTCGATTATAGTTAGTACATATGTTTAATCCTTTTCATATACTCAATTCAAATTCAAGGCCGTTCCGCTCTGATCACGGTTATATTTTCAGACTGAGTCGGAAAAAAGAACTCCTCCATACAGTCGGGAATGTAGCACTCTACTCGAAGAAGATGAGGACGATAGTCCCGAAAATCGTGAGGCCGATGCATTTGGTTTCTTCGTAAACAATGGTCCATCTAATCATGTTTAGTATGTTTTAAATTTAGAATTAAACGATTATCATGATTTTAGTGGACGCAGCTATGTAGATATTAACACTTTGCGTAAAAGGGAGAAAAAATGGATACAAATGTTTCAAAACTGGAGGTTTTTCATGGATAACAAGTAAATATATCGTGCAAATGCGTACACTATAATTTAAGGTTTGACAAAGTACGTGACCGATGTCGAAAAGGTATTCCGCCCTCAATTCGGGGAAAGGCTTGGAAATATTTGTGCGGTGCAGTCTACCATATGGAGGTCTCAAACAATAAGCATGTTTTCGAGGTCCGTACACGTTATGCAAAATTATTCGTTGATCATTTAGCGGTGCGTAAATGGCGACGTTGATCCTAAATGGGCGGATGATATTGAAAAGGATTTGAATCGACAGTTTCCTGAGCATGAAATGTTTGCCCGCAATGGAAAATTTGGTGCTAATGGGTTTTGCACTCCTGTGAATTATTTGACAGTTCTGTTACAGACGGGAAGACTTGGCAACATTATTGAAAGCGTGGACTGTTCTCTTTCCTGAAGAAGGTTACTGTCAGGGTCAAGCACCTGTAGCCTCTGTTCTCTTAATGCACATGCCCGTGAGGTATTCATCTTTCGATTTGGAAATGTTAAATAATTTTTAGGGACGCTTTCTATTGCTTTGTACAAGTCTGTGTTCGATATTTGCCACATTATTATAGCCCAGGCCTGGTAGTTCATGACTTATATGTAATACTTTTTTTCGTAAATTTTAGGAAGCTGTTCAAATTGATGGTGATATACTTGTGCAATTATTGAAGGAAAAATGCAACATTAGCTATCGGCATCTGGTAACTATGGAAGGGAGAAATTAATACTTTCAAAATTTTAGAAGAAAAATAACGCAGATCCAGTTTTATATATGATCGAGTGGTTCATGTGTATATATTGCCGAACTTTGCCCTGGCCCACTGTTTTGAGAATATGGGATATGTTTTTTTGCGAAGGCAAGTTAAGTGTATAGCGATTGTTACTACCTTCTCTTTTGCAGGTGTAAAAGTGTTATTCAAAGTAGCGCTTGTCCTTTTCAAATTCGGATTAGGAAGCAAGGAACAGTGCAATGAAAATCCGGATTTGCCTGCAATAGTTACTCGATTAAAGAATTTACCACCGCAAATACTAGCCGAAGATTTTTTAGTACAGAAGGTTGTTATATATGCGTTTATTAATAAACATCCTTGTCTAGGTTTGTGAAATAAGTTTGGATGACGCTGATATGGAAAAGCTTCATATCAGAGCAATGAAATTGCGTCAGATGAAGATGAAGCAGATGTAGTGTATTATTTAGCGTTTTATTGTCATGTTTTACTGCAAAGCTATTTATTATTTTATTTATTGTTGTCATACTGTTATACTGTTGTATATATTAAGTTCTGCATTACCTCTGTTTAATAAATCGCATAGATTTTATAATCTCTTATTTCGTTACTGTAGGTTGTACAAATACCTTTGCGTTTAAAAGGTATACTCTGCTGGGTTTTCCAAATTCCGTATTGATGCGCGGTTATTTTAATTGATTATATGCGGTGTTTTATAAAAGTACGCAGATTAGCGTTAAGACAATTGCTTTCCCATTTCCAGAGTGCTTCGGGGAGGTCTTCTATTTGTTGTTGCTTAATTTACTTTATTAAAATAACAATGATATTTTTGTATAACTCAAGGTTTCAGGGTAACCAGAATGGCTCCACCAGCTCAGGGGCAGTCGAGCAGCCAACCTTTACCTCCGAAGCAGCACGGACTATTTAAAAAGATTGTGGTAGGTACCCAACCATTGGATCTAGATTTGTTTTATTTTCTAGAAAAGTTATGAATCAAAGCAGTATAGATTTGGTTTGAAGTATGCGAATGCAATATTGGCGAACCAGGAGTTTGCTAATCACGGAGGTTTGCGTCAAATATGCGTTAACGTAATCTTTCCTGTATTTCAGAAACATTGGCCATGAAGGGCCTAATTCTTACTTGTATGGGTAAGAAAGACGAAGGTATGGAAGCCGTGAAACTTGGTCTAACGGTGTGTTGCCATTTAACGTAGTTTTACAGATCGGTTTATTTAGAAGGATCTGCGGTCGTATGTCTGCTGGCATGTTTACGGCTTGGTGAATCGTTCTGATAAAAAATACGATGAAGCTGTAAAGGTATTAATTCCTACGTTTTTTGAGTAATGTTCGTTTAAGGCATATAAACAAGCTATGAAAATTGACAAAGACAACATGCAAATTCTGAGGGATTTATCTCTTCTCCAAATTCAAATTCGAGATTATGAAGGTTACAAGGTTTGTTTATATATACATGTTGTTTTGTTAGTTTGTTAGAATTCAGCACACGTTTTGTTTTAGGAGAGTCGCTACCACCTGCTACGACTTCGCCCCAACATGAAAATGAATTGGATTGGATATGCCACTGCGTACCATCTTTTGAAAGATCATGACAAAGCCCTTGAAATTATAAGCGAATTCATTTCCTCCAATAAGGTTGGGTTCCTCATCGTGATGTGCATATAGTCTAATTTTAGCCTACTGGTTACGATTATGATCATTCGGAGCTGCTTCTTTACCAAAACATGATTCTGAGAGAATCTGGACAGAATGAGACTGCGCTGGAAAAGCTTGAAGAGGGATGTGGCCAAATATATGATAAGGTTCTGTACATGGAGAACAGAGGTGCTGCTTTATATTATTATTATTATTATAAAAAGTTTTCCAGGTGATCTTTTGATGGGTTTGGATAGGATGACTGATGCAGAACGAGTTTGGCGGCAGCTTATTCATAGGAATCCGGAAAACATTATGTACTACACAAAACTGGAAGAGTGCCTTGGCTTAGGAGAAGGTAGTTTACTAGTATGCCACGGTCGCACCTTAGGTTTAGCATGTTCTGGGGTTTGGGACTTGCTCTGCCCACGTTTTCCGTAAAAACTAGAAACGCTTGACCTGACCCCTATGCGTAGCCATATGAGTGATTTGCACCAACATATTTAACAAATCTACATTTTCTGTCAACCGCTTAATTTAGGTTCTGATTGTGCCACCAGGCTTGCTCTTTACGATGGCCTTGCTGAACAATACAAGCGTGCGTCTGCTCCGAAAAGGCAGCCGTTGTATTTTGCCGAAGGTTTGTCATTCGTGTTATATTCGTCTTATTTGAACATACTATAGGAGCTGAACTGAGGAAACGACTGATAGATTGGGTAATCAACGGTTTGCGCAAAGGAGTTCCAAGTCTCTTCAAAAATCTCGTACCGTTGTACAATTGTCCGGAAAAGGTTTTGTAATCATTAATACAACTGTTTATGTTATTTTTCAGGTTTCTTTAATCGAACATATTCTTCTTGAATTTGTTAGAAAAATGGAAAACCAAGGTTATCAAGCTTCTCTGGATGGTTATTAACTTTTCTAGTAGACGTGCAAACTGTTTTTACAGGCGTTCCAAATTTGTGTGAGTCTCCTACAACATCGTTGTGGCTCTATTTGCTGGTCGCTCAACATTACGATAGAACGCGTCAGACTGTATTAGCTCTGAAATTTGTTGACCAGGCTTTGATGCATACTCCTACTTTAATAGAAACTCTGATGGTTAAAGCAAAGATTTACAAGGTATAAGCTATTTGTTTATATAACCATTCAATTATTCAGCACGCTGGTGACTATACAGAAGCTGCGCGTCTTATGGATGAAGCACAATCACTGGATACTGCTGATAGGTTTGAACATAGCACATCCTCGCTCTGATGAACAATTTAGATACATCAACAGTAAATGTGCAAAATATCTTCTTCGTGCTGGTTTGATTGAGGAAGCCGAAAAAATGTGTGCGAAGTTTACGAGGGTATACCTAGTTTAGTTTATTGATTTATGTTCCGTGTTTGAAGGAAGGTGAAAGGGCATCAGTTTGCCTGAACGATATGCAATGTTTTTGGTGGGAGTTGGAATGTGCACGCGCTTATCGTCAACTGAACAAATACGGAGATGCTCTTAGAAAAGCTCATCAGATTGAACAGGTGCCTCTTATAATCTTGGCCATTTAAGTGAATATATTTCAGCACTTCGTTGGCATGATTGAAGATCAATTTGACTTCCATACTTACTGTCTGCGAAAAATGACTCTCACTGCTTATATCTCATTGCTACGCCTGGAAGACGTATTACGTAAACACGAATATTACTATCAAACAGCGAAACTGGCAGTGAAGGTAGATTTTCCTGCCTTGATTGTATGTATTCTATCCTTTAAGGTATATCTGCGAATGATTGATCGGCCTCAGGATATGGATGATAAGGGAACGCTCGAGGATGGCTTATCTGCAGCTGAGAGGAAAAGGCTTAAGAAAAAAATAAAGAAAGAAAAGGAGAGAGAGGAGGAAGAGACTAAAAAGTCTTCAAAGGTTGGATGTGTTTGTCATGTATCTGATCAGGTTTTCAGAAGGAAATTAATCCAGCAATGTTGTTCGATCCAGAGGCGCTTCTGAAACCAGCTTCCCCTCTTGAAGAGGCTTCAAAATTCGTACAACATTTGCACCTTCTGGGAAGTAAGCACGTCACAGCATATACTCTTGGTTTTGAGGTATATTTGAGAAAGGTGGGCATCATATCCCGTGTTAAATGTTCATTCATATCCTTTTTAAGGAGAAGCCTCTTCTCATGCTGAAGTGTCTTCATGAGGCAAATAAGTTTGATTCGGCACATCCTGTTCTTCATGTTTGTCGGGTTAAATTTTTGAAATATCGTTAGTTTGGAATTGTTTGTGCACATTTATGTCTCCTTTAGTTGCTAACAGCAGTTTTTCTGGAATTGTTGCAACATTAGTAGCAGAAATGACTGCGAATCTGTTCTCTCATAGAGATCCAATTCTGTTGAATGAAGAATTTAAGCAAACACATATTGCTAGTCTACCTCACAGAATGGCTGGTAAGATACAAGACGTGGATATTTTTTATTACTGTATTTTAGTCGCCGAGTGTAATATTATTTTGGATGATTCTAATCATTTGTCTACTTCAAACTGGCTTTTGAAATCCATAGAGGACGAGAAACTTATTGGAAAGAGTTTGGACATCATGATAAAACTCTATGATGGAATTCGCTACGGCAAATACGGCAAGTGGAGCAACGAAGAGGTTCAATCTGATTCTGAGATATTTCTAATGATGCTTTTAGATTGCAAGTTTTGTGCGCTTGGCTCGTCAGCTGTATCCGCTTGCTCAAGTGTTTGGAGGAGGAAGCTCTAAGATTTATTCGAACAAACTTGTCGAAATCGACGAAAATGGACACCACTCATTTGAATGAGTCCAATGATCATTAATATTATGTTCTTCTTTCTTACTTTCGTTATGGGTCTCACTTGTGCGCTCATATTTCTTCCCATGTTTTAGGAATTTCATAGTAGGATATAATAATATACCACTTTAATTATAGTTAAACTGTCCGTGGTAACTTTTATTTGTTAAGGACTCGTTGTTTTTGTTGTTGCCTGATTCTTTGAAGCGGACGTGCATCAAAGGTCTCCGTATTTTTTTTGTTTTTTTTCTTTTTCACTAATTAAATTTCATAGGTCGTTAAAGTCAAATGCTTTGTAGTAACGCAATCGTCTTAACGGTTTTTATCGTGTTATTCTGCCCGTCTTCGATCACGTAGTGCGTTTTCCATTTAATTCTTTTTGTATTACACAGCGAGTAAAACTTAAATATTCTGTATGTGCTATTAGTGAAGGGTTGATCTACCATGGTGCCGTTGATTCAAATACAGTATGATTATTATATTAAATAGGATGAGTAGCAGCTCCGGTTCTACATCGGAGTTAGAAGAGCGTGACGATGAACACGATAGTTCTATACAGTCTGAGCCTCACGAAGACCGGGGGTTTTATGGTATATATGAGGCAAAAGAGGTTTTTTTTTTTGATTTCGTGGCAGTATGCTAGTTTAGGTACTGGGCAGAGGTTTAGCTTCGACTGTTCGACGTTGTGTTGAAAAGGGTACTGGTCAAGCCTATGCTGTCAAGGTAGTTGACATCTCAACTGATAAACAGTCGGAGGTATTTTGCAATACCGTTAAATGGCTTCCTAACTACTTCTAGAAAGATGCAAAACGCTTGTTGGATGAAACACTGTCGGAAGTGTCCCTTTTACGACAACTTTCGGGCCATCCATCAATAAGTAAAAATTTGTAGCAGATAATTGTGAATCATATTTTTTAGTCGCTATTCATGATTTTTACCAGACTCCTTCATTTCTGTTTGCTGTTTTTGAAATGGCTCCCATGGGTGAGCTCTTTGATCAGCTCAATCGAACTGTAACAGTATCCGAAAAAAAGGTTTCAAGATGATAATTATTGTATTATTGTCAATTCTCTTCAGGGTAGACGATTAATGCGACAGCTATTTGACGGCGTTGCTTATATGCATGAAAGAAATATAGTACATCGCGATTTAAAGTTAGAGAATATTTTATGCAAAGATGAAGAGCGCATTGTCATATCTGATTTTGGATTTGCTACTACTCTGGAAAAAGGAAGTTTTCTAAGAGGTGACATGGTTCTTATGAATGTTTATTACCTTGTACGTAGATCTTTGCGGAACACCTGGCTATCTTGCCCCGGAAACTCTGCGAAGCCAAATGTTTGATGAAAGCAAAGGATATGATCATCGTGTCGACGAGTGGGCCCTGGGTGTAATTATGTACACTCTTTTAGCAGGATATGCTCCATTTTATCACCGAAGGTAGGGTGAATTTTGCTTTTATGCAGTCCAATTATTTCAAAGGCAGCTTATGATGATGCGCTTTATACAAGAAGGGAAGTATGAGTTTCGCTCTGAGCAATGGTCTAATATCACTCAAGATGCCAAGAATTTGGTTTTATATTTCCATTGATTCACCTGATATGCATGTTTCTTTAGATATCTGGAATGCTATGTGTTGATGTGGAACAGAGATTTTCTGCCGCTGATTGTTTAAAACATCCTTGGATTTTGGGAGGAGTCCGGGAAGAAAGAGAAGCCCCTATTGAGAAGCGTAATGTGAAGAAGTTATTCAAACAGGTATATATATATATATATTCGGCATACCATCCATTTATGTTTTCAGGCCATTGTTTGGGTTCGTTTTTTTATTCGTCTTCAGAAGTATAAGTATATCAAATCTGTTGTTGATCGCGATTCGCTCAGAAAACGTCCGTTTCGGGATAGAGATGTGGGTCAATGTTTCATGATATTTCCTTTGCAATTGTTCTAGCTTTTCAATCATATTAAACAATTTAGGTTCGCCACGAGGCCGAGTCTGCTGTGTTTTCGGTTTATGGACACTGGGTGAACCGTGGATTTCATTATTCGAGAGATCTTCTATTTGCCAATCAACCTCGACCAAAACACGCAAAAACAAACAATTCAGTAGCGTAATTTTTGATTTCTGGTATATCTATCATACAATTTATTAGATTTTTCGGTTTGATTTTGTGCACATTATTTATAGTCAGTGGAAAGGGTATTTTGACCCAATTTTTCTAGATCTCTTAGGTATTCGTATTTTTTGGTAACATTAGGTGCCATATTTTGTTATTGTGCTGTATATAGTATGTATGTCTTTCTTGTGCCTTATTTTGTAGAATTAATATTGATTACGCAATGATTTCTACTTTTATATTACAAAACAGCTGTATAAAAGCTTTAAAATATTTTAACTAATTTGATTACTGATGCAAAGCTGTTTGCAGTCTGGTTTATTCCACCACCTAAGATTTCTGGGAAAATGCGGTACGTCTGGGTTTCATACGCATAATTCATGTTTCGTAGGGTTGATGTCGACGGGCTACAAGTATTATTTCCATATGATTGTATTTATCCAGAACAGGTTCTCTACATGCAAGAGCTGAAAAAAGCACTCGATGCTCAGGTATTTTTTGTAGTTGATCAAGTTGAATAGTGGATTATAGGGTCATTGCTTACTTGAGATGCCATCTGGTACTGGTAAAACTGTTTCACTTCTATCTTTGGTGTATGCATATATGAATAGATTTCCCGATAGACTGGGTGAGAAAATTTGTATGTCTTATACTTTATCTTTTCTAGATAAATTGGTCTATTGTTCGCGAACAATCCCGGAAATTGAAAAATGTGTTGAGGAACTAAGAAACTTGTTTAGTTACTATGAAACTGAACTAGGGGTACGTTCACTCCCGCTACGTTCATAGTTTCCGTAATAGTATAGCAGGCTCCTCAACACCTTGCTTTGGCAATGTCAGCTAGAAAGAATCTTTGCATCAACGAGGACGTAATTCATCTAAGGCAAGGTGTGCTTATCTCTCATATTCATAGATTCATCTTCTTTTATTAGGATCTGCTGTTGATGGGGCCTGCCAACAAAGAACAGCTTCGTTTGTTCGCGCACGCCGGAAATACGATGATTCAATACCCTCATGTCAGTTTTTCGAAAATTTGGAAGCACAACCACACTTTCAATTGCCAAATGGGGTCTGGAATATCGTGAGTTCGTAAACAAATCATTTGTGGAGTAGACCGCTTTAGTCTGATTTGCGCTCAAAGGGAAGAGAAGTTGGTCTATGTCCTTATTTTGTGACGCGTAATGCCTTGAACAGGGCAAGCATTGTCGTGTACTCATATCATTATATTTTGGATCCTAAAATTGCTGAGCTGGTTTCCAAAGATTTCAGTCGGAGGTTAGTTAGATACTTGAATAATTATAGTCGAATGTATTATAGATCTTGCGTTGTTTTCGACGAAGCTCACAACATTGACAACGTATGCATTGAATCCATGTCTATTGGTATTACTCAGCGTCAAGTAGATCGTGCCATCAATGAGCTTAACAAGTAAATATATACGTTGTGCTAAGATGACTTTTTAATACAAAGGTTAGATGAAGCTGTGCGTCGCACAAAGCAAGACAATGCAGATAGATTGCACTTGGAGTATAACAAATTGGTCGAGGGTTTGAGGAGGTATAATACTTTTAACTAGTATTCCTTATTGAAATCGATTAATATAGAGCGGAGCATGAGCGTTTGAATGACGAGCGTCTTGCCAATCCAGTTCTACCAGATGCAATTTTGAATGAAGTTGTGCCTGGTACAATTCGCACAGCTCAGCATTTTGTTTTGTTTATGAAGCGGCTGGTTGAGTATGTTAGGCACAGAATGAGAACAACGCAGGTTTCCTTAACTTTCTGTAAGGCCTATAATCATTATTTAGGTACTGATTGAAAGTCCAGCAGCTTTTTTAAAGGACATCCAGGAAAGAATGTTCATTGATAGAAAACCTCTCAGATTCTGTGCGGAACGACTTGCAAATCTGTCGAGGACATTAGAATTTGCCGATACCTCTGAACTCTGGTGTCTTACACAAATTTCTATGCTAGCCACCCTAGTCAGTACATATTCCAAGGTTGCTAATGCTATCTTTATAGTATTTCATTTGTTTTAAGGGGTTCTCCATCATTATTGAACCGGGGGAGGGTACACAACCCACTCTTTTCACCCTTTCTTGTATGGACGCCTCCATTGCTATTCGACCCGTTCTAGAGCGTTTTCAAACAGTGAGTTTTTGCTCGTTTACTTCTGCGTAAAACTTATTTTACAGGTAGTTATTACTTCTGGAACTCTCTCCCCATTAGATATGTATCCCAAAGTGTTGGATTTCGATCCAACCGTCATGGCTTCTTTCACCATGACACTTGCTCGCCCGTGTCTCAGTCCACTTGTTGTAGCCAGAGGAAATGATCAGGTTAGTAGATATCGTATGGCGATGGCTTTATTAATTTCTACAGGTTGCAATGACTTCACGTTTTGAGCAGCGCGGTGATGTCGCCGTTATAAGAAACTATGGTAATTTAGTTTTGGAAATGGCTGCAATTGTTCCTGACGGAATGGTTGTCTTTTTCACTAGTTACGCATATATGGAATCGGTAATTGGTACGTGGTATGAACAAGTTAGTGTTGATATTATCACGAAATATTTATATTCGTTTCAGCATATCATGGATGAATTAATGAAACATAAATTGGTATTCATCGAAACTAATGATGCTAGGGAGACATCGGTTGCGCTGGAAAAGTATGTGGAAGCATGTGATAGCGGTCGTGGTGCTCTCCTTTTCTCAGTAGCACGTGGGAAGGTTTCTGAGGGAATTGATTTTAGTCATCATCTTGGTAAGGTTTGAGCGTATTTGGTATAATACATACTTCAAGGTCGATGTGTAATTATGTTGGGGATTCCGTATGTATATACTGAAAGCAAAGTACTCCGAGCTCGATTGGAGTATCTAAGAGATACGTTTGGTATCAAGTTAGTTTATTTATCTACCTCCTTTGGTAGTCTAAATATTTTTAGGGAAAATGATTTTCTGACTTTCGATGCAATGAGACATACTGCTCAATGTATGGGCCGTGCTCTTCGGGGAAAAACGGATTACGGGCTTATGGTATTTGCAGATAAAGTTGGTGCTCTGTTGTACATCAGTTAATTTTGTTCTTCTCTATCAGCGCTTCTCTCGATATGATAAGCGGGGGAAATTACCTCGATGGATGCAGGATTACCTCACTGAAGGAAGTGCCAACCTTTCCATTGATGAAGCGGCGCAACAGGCCCGAAGGTAATTTTCTAAGAACTATGCTTAATGTGAGAATTTGGTTCTTATTTGTTCTCAATTTTCACTTTGTTCACATCTTTGGAAGAAAGTTGACATTGTGTACTTGTATACTTCAGGTGGCTTGGTCTCATGGCGCAGCCATTTACCAAAAACGATCAATTAGGTGTCGCATTACTTACCAGTGAAATGTTGGAGCCAAGTAATATGAAAAAATTTGAACATGTTGTCGAGCGAATAGATTGATCTTCTAGTTAGAAAAGTGACTCGAATCTCGGCATATTCCACTCTCCTTATTGTTTCATCGATATTTTGTTCATTTTCAGATGTATTTAAGCCCTTTCTGTGTATATGATCTCATTGTTAAGAATATTCTTTTATTTTTTTTGTTTGTTTTGTTCTTTTTTATTATAATAAATTTGACCAAATTTATTGTTCACGTTCGATGGTTGACTCGCCAATTTAAATATATCACCACACATATATTAGTCTGTTTGGTTATTTTGTTACTATATCAGTATGCTCGCTTTGCCCTATGGATTTGCACGACTATCAACACGTGGGTTGTCGATCACGTCATCGTTCTTTGTGGCGGCTTCGACGCCTACCTTGAAGGGACATTCAAAATGGCAAAATATTAAGGCTACAAAAGGAAAGAATGATATGATCAAGTCCCAAGCCACAAATCTTCTTCTGAGAAAGGTTGCCAGATAAATGTGATTTGTACCCTCCAAATCTTCAGACTAAATCTGCAGCTGCACGCGGTGGTTTTGATTTGAAACTTAACAGGGAGCTGGCTTCACTGGAGATGGAATTCCGAGCTCAAGGGCTCTCTCTGGACACCTTCAAGAATTTCTTGCAGAAGTTGAAGGTCTATCTACTACTGTTAATTTATTCACCATTTTCCGATTTAGGATAAACCAGAAATCGAGTATACTTTTGATGTCATTGGCCCTGGTGGAACATTTTTTATCATTCAGGCAGAAACAGATAATAGGAAACACTTCGAAAGTACACTACGGAAATACTTCAATAAGGTGTGGCATGAATCTGTACCACCTAATGAATCATATTTTCTTTTAGTCCGGTACCTTTCGTTTGGCTTCCGATGGTTCCGGAGTGCGCAGTTGGTTTGATGAAAAAGGTGTATTGACTGTGAGAACTATAAAGGACGGGAAGGATGTTAAGTTAGACCAGGTAACTCGATTCTCCGTACAACCAGGGAAACCTGAAGTTTACAGATGGAAGAAATCGGTATAGAACTGGACTGTGAAGAAGTGGCGCTTGTGGAGGATCAGGGAGAAAAATTTGAACTACTCTGTGATCCGAAGAAACTAAACGCGATCGAAGAAGGGCTTTGCAAATCAGGGTTTGTTGTTCTTTCCGTCGCTTTACAATGGCGCATCTGAATTTGTGGATACACTTTGACATTGTAGTAATGTTATCTATCTTTCTACATAACCTAGTACATCTAATTGATAATTCATTTCAGATTCCAAGTGGAAAGTGCTGATGTCGAGTTTCGCCCACTTCATCCAACAGCTATTGCCGGAGAAGACGCTAAGCAGGTGGAAAAATTTTATGAAATGATTCAAGATGACGAAAATATAAAACAGATTTATGATAATATTCAGCCTGATAATTAAGAAGTGTTTTAAAATTTTGCTTCCTTTAGTTTAGTGATAGGATATTTGTTGTTGACTTTTTTGTTATATTTATTTTGTTTTGAATGTGCTATTATTAAGAAAATATTTTGAACATCTCGGTTGATTAATTCGTGTAACCCGGGAGGCCCTTATGAATTTGACCAAATATGGTGGGAGTGACGCAAACAGTGCCTTGATGTACGAGCTGGGAAGGACATATGCATCTACCCGACTGACATTCGGAGCCCCCAGTGCATTCAGAAGCATTATCACAGGATCCACCCGGCAGTACCTTTAAAAATGAAAAAATCCTCTAAATGATCAGAATTGTCTTACTTGTGTTAAATGCTGAACTGGCACAATGAATGGGAACTGCCATCATAGGTCGGGAAGAAGAGAAGGGGCGGCATCCACTCAATGGAATGTACTGAGCCGTCGTGCCACAACTGCACATCCCTCTTACACAACTATAAACATTTACCGGGATTAGAGTTGCTATTAAAATACTGTTTTCTCACCTAGCTGTTCCGATGCATCGTGGGACACAGCCAGCTTTACTGCTTTGTACGGACCCAGGCTGAATCTTCAAAATGATTGTTTATGTTAGCTAGGTGTATTGAATTATTTTCTCCATTAACTTACGTTCAATGATGGAACTTTGACAACTACAGTGTTTACTCTAGCGGTGTTTGCAGTTACAGATGGTCCCGGTATATTTGATCGATTGCCCTGAAGCAGAACAAGCATTCCAATTGTAGATACAACCCCCGGGGTTCTCAAAATTGCCCGACCCGGCCCATCGGGCCGGGCCAACGACAATTTTAACAGCTGGGCCGACGATATTATTGAAAATACTCAATTTTTTTTTTTGACAAGTTTTGAAAATATATCAACTATAGTTACGAAAAAATATTGGATGGTACATGGTCGGCCCGCCGGGCCGAGAATATTTGAAATTTCCGGCCCCGCCCGTTTGAGAACACCGACAACCCCAAGCAAAATACTGATAAACCACCAAAAAAGTAATCTTGCAGAATCGCAACGCCAAAGAGGAAAATGTATTTTTTTAATTCTATCACTTCAAGGGGCATACTAAACTTTAATTGTCCGCAGACATCTCATCGGGTCGGGCCGGCGTTTTGTAAAAATGGGAAATTCTCGGTTTTTCGGCCCGCCGGGCGTGCCGAGCCGTGAAATATTTTCGTCGGGCAGAAAGTCCGCCGGGCACAGGCCTTCCGTGAGAGGTCTGAT
>JAQGAV010002339.1:0-16179 GCA_034691345.1 Phasmarhabditis papillosa
TACAAATTATAAGCTTAAGGCTTTTTAGGATATAACATGATACAAATTATAAGCTTAAGGCTTATTAGGATATAACAAGCTACAACAATTAACTAAGTATAGTAGAATTGAAGATGTATGCCGGGGTCTATAAAATAATGTATATAGTCGGCGGCAAAGGCTTATGCAAGGGCATACGTTAGGAACTGCAAATTTTATTGGAGCGCGACCGAGAAATAGAGCGCGATAACGCAAACTAGTCGATTGTCTAATGTAGAACAGCACATCTAACTTATTCTTCTGATCTGAAACAATTAATTTATATTAGTGATTATAACGAATTTGGGCGTTTTACTTCGAGCACTTCGACCTTTAACTTGCATATCGTTTGTCCGCCGACTATAGTTTGAGACATGCAAAATGAAGGCAAACTTGAAATCTGCAGGTTCCGCGCGCGTAAAGTGCGAGCAGGTGCGGTGTTAAAAATGGGGAAATACGCAGATTTCACGGCGGTACTATACTTTAATCCGACTAAAATAAGTAAATAAAACTTTTCGTTTAGTTGGACCAGCTACAAGTTGTCATACTGAAGGGAAACATTTAAGAAAGAAGATGAAAAGAAAGAGAAGGCATCTAACAGATAGACGAGAAAGACTGGAACGCATTAGTAACTTAAGAGGTAAGAATTAGGGGTGGATTGGGCCGGGGCATCTATCTTTTGCAAACCCTAGTATGAATATTGGAGAATGGAATCAATTAACTATACAATATACTGTTTTTATTTCGTGCAGAGATCCCTTTTTCGAGGCCGAGTCGACCAACTCTATTATTAAGCAACGCAGAATTGCATTATTTCGAGAATACAACATAAAAGTACTCTTCCCAATTGTACAAAAAAGCTATATTTTAAAACAATTCAATCACTTTTTGGATTCTATCAAATGACTGAATTGAACTTAAATACATCTGATACTGTGGAGACAGACTTCTACAAAGTTTTTAAATTTCAGTGGAACAAGATTGGTTCCAGAATATTTATCACTCGAAATGGAATAGAAATGTTGCACTTTATTACTGTAGTAAGTTACAACGATACTGCCTCAAACCCTAGAATAAATCGCCCAGACAGGAACCGATGCGTGGGGTTCTGAAGGGAAATTTTGCTACACCGCGCATCGAGTAAGGCCGGCGCAATGTATTCTAGGTTTAGAAGCAGACGACGGCGACGAACATTTGGGGAGCTCCCTACCCTTCTCGGATGAGGCAAAATCGTTCCCCACCGGTTCATTTTAGGCACCCTAGCCTTCCTTATCAGGGTCGGGGAAGCGTATGGAGCTCGGCCACAGGATTCCAAAGTTATCTTGCAAAACATTTGGTGGATAACCCTCATTGAATTCAACTAAAGATGATTTCGAGAAATGGCTATCAATCGAAATTGACGAGGAGCACCGCTGGGCCGAAAAATTGAAGTGTCGGCCCGCACAGGGACAATTTTTATGAAAAAATCCATTGATTTAGGTGAATATTTTGATAAATAGTATTCGAAAACGTCAATAGGCAAAGATTGTTGCACTCTTTATGGTTAATGTCGAAAAATAGCACTGCAAACTAACTTTTTTGAACAATATCCGCTAAAAACCGTGAAATAGACCAGGGGCGGCCCGGCCGGCCTTTTCCCAGCCCTGACCAGGACGTCCTATAAACATATAAATAGTAGAGTACCAAAGTGCCCAGTCCAATTCTAAAATGCTACAAAATTACATCTAACAATAAGTTGCAGCCCTAATTGAAGCAATGAAACAGCTACATTACAAATTAGATGATATTGACGAGATTGACTTGAACTCTGCTATGGATATGTTTATTAAACTACTTAATGGTACGTTACATATTTATCTATTATCTATAGTCGGCGGGGAAAGCTTATGCAAGGGATACGGTACGAACGACAAATTTTATCGGAGCGCGGCAGAGCAATGGCGCGCGAAAACGCGGAATAGTCAATGATGCAATTTACAACACAACATATAATTTATTTTGTAGAAACAATTAATTTATAATTGTGGATATAACTATTTTGCGCGTTTTACTTCGAGCACCCAGACCTTTAACTTGTGTATCGTTTGTCCGCCGAAAATAAATAATATCTAAATAATATATTTCACATAAATAAATTTCCACTCTCGAATAATATTATTCGGTTCTATTAAATTCTAAGCTTCAGCGGTACTTAACTCTTTCAAATATTCTTCAAAGTTAATATTAACAAACAACTCGATTTAGATTTAAACCTTGTTGGAACTACCGTATTATGTACCTCAACTGAGGAGTGTAACTCCCCTATTAAGAGAATAGTGTTTGATAAAGAAACTACAATACCGTGGTCAAGTAAAAGAGATCCTACTCATCCACCTCCACATCCATACGAAGAATGGGTATCCAGGATGAGAATGAGGACTGGAAGATACTTGGAAACAGGAAGTAAGCAACTGAAAAGTTATGGTCCTTTTGAGTTTCGACAGATCACCCAACCTGGGCCCGGACGCCCGCCAACTTTTTCCAGGCCCGGGCCGGCCCGCTGGAGGGTCTGGTTTCAAGTGAGTCTGAAAAGTCGGGGCCAACCCTGAGCCTGCCCTGAGTTTAGGTGTCTTTCCACGGTTTCAAATGTATTTAAAGTTTAAACTATTTTTATTTGTTTTACGAAACACATGATCACAGATATTTGAAGCGAAGAAGTAAGACGAGTGAACCACAGGAAGTGGGACATCATAGCACAGCACCCAGGCAGTGGAGGCGGCGAATCAGAACAAATTTGCAAGAATTCTTTCTTCGGGGGGATTCAACCAACGACCTCTAGCTTATGAGGTGAAGCTTCTAACCACTGAATTTGGTATTAAAAATATTAAAAGTATTTTTAAACTTTTTAAACTAAATGCTATCGTTTCAGTTGATACTCTCGGTTGGGCTGGTTGTTCTAGCACTCAGTGGACTACAGAAATAGACTTATGTAGAACGCGCTCAGTTAATGTAAAAGTAACACTAGGAGATATGGAATAGTCAGTGAACAATAATACTAATAAAATAGTTTATTCAATATAAAAGTAAATAACGTTTCCATAGGTAATTCACAGGGTTTGATCTTTACGTACTTCTGGAAACAACAACATTAATATAAAGAGTCATGCCTACAATGTTTCATCTGTAATGCCAGGGCTGGGAAAAGGCCGGCCCGTTTTTCAAATTTTCGGCCCTAGTCTATTTCACAATGTTTAGCAAATACTGTTCAAAAAAATTAGTTTTCAGTGTTATTTTCCGACATTAACAATAAAGAGTGCAACAATCTTTATATATTGATGTTTTTGGATACTATTTATTACAATATTCACCTAAATCAGACGATTTGTTTCATGAAAATTGTCCTTGCGCCGGTCGACTCTTTGAGTTTTCCACCCTGTGCTCACATTTTCGGCCCCAAAAAAATTTTCGGCCCCAGTTTTTCCCAAAAAGTGAAATTCCCCTCCCTGTGTAATGCTTTGGAACATGATTAGAACGCTATTTGGTCAGATTCTAGAAAAATAAGGGAGAAGTCTAAACGGACTTAATTCCCAATCAACAAATTCACAGCCTTTCCGTCCACAAAGTACATACATCTTCGAAAACATTTTGTATGACCCGATGCTGTACATCAGAAGTTAAAATTTTAGATCTAATTCAGTTACGAAGCAGCTGCAATAAGCGGGGTATCTGCTAATATATGGGCGTCAAATTATTTGAGTTTCGAGTAATATTCCCCTTTTTCCTACGCCTCTCCGTTGCAAAAGTTGCTCTTATATTGTAGCCCTACAGTATACCATTCACGTGATTAAACCTAAAGTTTAAATAAATTACTCTCAGTTGTATAATAATATAGACTTCTTTTCAGTTCAATAGTTTCCTTCGTGGACATTAATACTTGTTTTTCTGTTTCCGTTACGGCGCCAACAGGTACTAAAAAGTGGGCGGAGTCAGTCTGTCTACAAGTATACTGTAATGGATATACAACCGAGGTTAGACTTTTTGAGGAAAAGTGTGATACAAATTTTCTTTTTAGTTGAACGCAACGCTTCATAAAGATCGTTTAACGGCTACGATGCTCACCGAGGACGGTCTTCCTAAAAAATGTATGGTCGGTCGAGTTCGACTCACCCTAAGCGTTGCATCTATTCAGTTTAGGTAACTTCACTACCGTAATCAATTCAAGAACTGTAACTTCTCGTAAACAGTGACAGAACCTTGGAGTTGTTCAATTAAACTGCAAAACTTGAAATTTCGAACTAGAGCAACAACCCTATATAACCTGATATATTAGATGCAGCTGTGAGAGCTGAGCGCAGCGGCCCCCATTCCAAAAGTTTGTCTTGAGCCGGGACAGCTTGTGTAACCGCCCAGAGACGGGTCTTAGTATTTCTTGCTGGTATTGTTTTACTAACCCAAAATACATAATTGATATATCTGGCCCACCAAAGACGAGCATTTTTACCGGCCGAGAGGTATCCGCTCTCACGTATCCGTTAGTCAAACGGTACGTCTCCGCTAGGTTACGTGCAAATACGACTCGTATCTGCACGTCACCTAGCGGATACATGCAAGAACCGCTCGTATCTACACGTCTCGGCCCGTAAAAATGCATTTCTGGCGGACCAGAGATTAAACTAGCTTTTAGTGTAATAAGCCACAGTATTTTCCCTTCTGAAAAGCATTCTTATATTTTTGATTATTTTTCAGTCTTCCGGCTCCTACCAACAGGTCTCAACTTCGAATGCCAAAGATGAAGAATCCTATAGAGGTAATCAACATGTAAATTAAATTAATTGATCGTTGAGGACTGATGTGCGTTCTCAAGGCTAACAGTCGTTTTACATTTAAATTTATGATAGAATCGAGGGTTGTGATTATACAATTATATAAAACAAGCAAATGAAACATGCAATTCATTCAACATGTTGTTTATTGCCTCATAAGCCCTCGGCGATCAATAAATTTAATTACGCGCCCACTGCCATATCTGCAACGGCGCGCGGACTGTAGGTTTGAAGACATACTATAGTTTGTTCCATCAATAATTTATTATATCCTATAATATTCCAGATTCTTCACAATAATTCTTCATTTCTTTACTTCGCTTGCCAAAATATATCTGAGTTTACTAGCAAATATGGTAGAGATGTTAGATTATTAGCATCTATTCTCAAGCTAACCGGAACCTCAATAAATGGTAAGAAAAGTGGAGAATTATAGTCTTGAGCAGTATCCTTGTAGCAGCGGTGTTATACAAAATAAAGAAAGTTGGTGGATTCATTTTCAACACTGCTGTCAGGAACGAGATTCCCCGTGAATCTCAGGACCGATTAATATAACAGTTGTGTTACATAAGACTTTATTGGGATGTTAGTGGTGTACCGAATAGTTATCAGTTGTAAAGAAAAGCTTATATGTACACCTTATCTTGGCGCCAACTTGCAATTGGGTCAACTACATGAATACAAATATATAACACATGACACTGCGCCTGCTGGAATTTTACGCGCGCGGTATCAGCAGATTGAAGACTGTCTTTCACTCTGCCTTACTCAGACAAAATAGTGCAACACTCCTGTTTAGTAACACGGCCGTATTACTTTTGAATCCGACGTAACTTCACCAACTCCATCTTATGTTAGTTTTTAGATAAAAATGTGGTTCCGATACTGGCGTTTGCTGATGCTCTCCGTATTGAGACACTCCATTACGCATGTGAGCAATACCTCATAGAATCCAAAACAATACCTATAAGGAAAAGAATCTTAGTAGAAGGATTTATGCTCCCAAATTTAGAGGTAAGTAAACAGTTGTTGAACTGTTTCGAAAAGGTTCGAATTGGTTCGAATCCCCCCGAATGAAGTTTACAAGTCTTGTAAATTTGTTCTGATTCGCCGCCTCCACTCCCTGGGTGCCGTGCTATGAAGTAGCGCTTCCTATGGTTCGCTCGTCTCACTCTTACGCTCCAATATCTGTGATCTCGTGTTTAGTAAAACTAACTAACAAACTTGAAAAGGAAACAAGAAGAATGACGTTAACATTCTTGTCGGGTACCTCTGTAATATGGCTACAGTAACCCTGTAATATGGCTATAGTAGCCCTTTAATATAGCTACAGTAACCTAATGAAATATGGATCTAGGGTTACTGTGGTCGGATTCGTGTGAATAATCGACTATGTGTAGATTCGGATTTCTCTTATTATGAAAACAGACCGAAGTTGAATTTCCCGAAATTATGTCTGAGTTCAGAACATTTTCTAATTTAGCGTTCACTTGCCAAGCGTCCCCGCTTAACTGAAACAGAAACTGCCAAACCAATTGAGAAGGTGCCGCCAATTCGAATATATAAAGGCGATGATAACAAAAGTTGGAGGTTTGTTTTAGTATTTATACAACGCTCATATATATTCTGATTCGATGGAGGATAAATAATTCGGGTTTTGTCTGAGCTTTTTTTGCGAGCACCGTGCCAACTAGTTGCGTCTACTCACCTTACAAAGTGATATGCTGGTGTCCTACCTAAATATCTAAGTGTCCATCACAGTATCCTCGGAACAGGCGGTGTAAGAGTAAAATGAATGGATTTGGAAGGAAAGTCTCTCAATCCACCGATTTCCTATTCATTTTCATACAACACCTCTGTTCCCCAGAATACTGTGCTGAAAACATAGTTCTTGCAAAAGACTATATAAATATTCTGTATTAGTGGGTTATATGGTTTCTCTAACTTAAATTCTTTTAGAATTCGACAAGAGAACGATGCTGTCGAATGAAGGTCATATATTTTCATTATATTGTTTTTAGATATTGAATGTGACATATCAAGGATCTGCGATCTCATTTAATACATTTGTTTGTTCCTCTTAAATTGGTACTTCCATAATTGAAAGCAATGGCAAAAAAGTTTTGTAAAATAATCGACCCACCGTTGATCCCATTGGTGCTTATGGGCCAGCTCCGCCGTGCCGAGTAACTTCAAATGCGACCACGTAAAACTCCGCCCCTTCAATGGCCCAGTCGACGAAAATATTAAAGTTTTCAAGTTTTTGGCCTAGTGCAGGCTCAGATGGCAAAAAAAGTCGGACGCCATAGCCAGGCCATATCCTACAATATGCCTAGAGCAAGATTTTCCTTTGTCCTTTTAATAGAAAATTACAATAACTTCGTGTCTTGGTAGCTTGTAAATTGAATGTTCTAAGACTTCGCAAATTCGCGAATGCGAGAACGACTAAACCGCGATACTCCTGAGTAAAGGCGAATCCTTTCTAACATTCAGTTTTTTAATGCACCAATAAGTAGACTGCTGGTTGCCGTACCGTCTGCAGCTACGGAAAGCCGAATCCACGGTCGAATCGTGAAAGTATATACTCAAAACCTAATGATTAGCGGTGCAGCTCAACACTGGCACTCATTTAATTCTAAAATATTTTAAAATACATTATTTCACCGTTATGTCTGGCAGGATCGCCCATCCTGTATCACAAGTGTTTTTCTTGTTGTTTGGATCACAAATGTTGCAAGGATTTTTGCTGTGAAGCGGTTCTCCTTTACTAGCTTGCCCCCCCCCCCCACACGAGGCTAAATAATGCAACGCAAAGAGCTATCTACGCTGAACAATAACATCTAATAACATAATTTAAAAATAACATAAAACATATAAAAATAAGTTTAAAACAACATATATTTGTCCTCTTTGGTCACAATTTTGGCCCTTCCACGGGTTGCCAGCCCGTATAGGAAGTAACCAAAATAGTAACCAATATCATTATTAATATATCTTATTAAGATGGCTAAAACGGAGTTTATGGTGAAACTGGAAAAACTAACTTAACAAACAAGGTAGCACCTGAATGCAGCGTATCTCGGATGGGAATTGAATAGAGGCGAGAGAGCCCCGAGCAGTACACTTGAGAAGAGAGGGAAAAGACAACTTGTTAATATCAGACCGGTGTTCTCAAACGAGCCGGCCCGGAAATTTTAAATATTATCGGCCCGGAAGGCTGAGGATGTACCATTCAATATTTTTTTCTTAACTAAAGTTGATATATTTTCAAACTTTGTCGAAAAAAATTGAGAATTTTCAAAAATATGGTCGGCCCGGGCAATTTTGAGAACCCCCGAGCAACTTGTAAATATATATCGACCCCAATTAAGTTTAAAAAAGCAATTACAATATGATAGTCTAAGGGCCCCATAATAACTGTCAGAAAAATTAGCGCATATTTAGAGTAGTTTGAAAAATAGCATAAGGGCCCGTGTTTTCGGGCGAACCTGGCCCAAAACGGGCCCTTATTTAATGAGTTTAATGAAGTATAAAATCAGGATAAGTTATGATGAAAATGTAGTATTTCTATATAGCTATTAAATTTCACATTATTCAAATGAAAAAGTTGAATTTGAAGCAAAGTGACCGAGAGAAGATTTTGCTCGGGCCCAGCTTGGATGATCTGGTTAACATATGTCTGTAGCAGGGCGGTGCGAATCTAAATCCGAATCCGGCAAGAGATCTGGAACTTTTTGGCGAGATCAGGATCCGGATGGACCAAAATGTGAGATCCGCACGGCCCTGGTCTCTAGCAAGAGCTAGGTTCGAGTGTGGGATTCTACCTTCAGAAGTGTATTCACCTCTCCAGGATTCTGCGGGTGAATCGTAGCTCTCGATACAGACGGTAACTGCGACACAAATGTTTTCTAGAAGAAACTTACAACCGAAGAGCTTGCATTCTGTGATGTGCAATGGAGTACTTGCTCCCTATGTTCCCTTAGTCTCACTTCATCCTCCAAATATATGTGATCTCGTGTTTCTTACAATATGAATAAACAATCAAATCAATCTTCTAAGAACTAATCATCAGTGCACCCTAACTATTGAGAATACAATATGACTAGACCATCTTGAATAAACGTGGCTGGTGTCTCTTACCTATATATGACAGTTTAGGTATTATAATACTATAACGGTTCCGTTGACTCACTCCAGGTGGAACTCCAGAGTTCCAGTTCCCATTTTGATGATTATCACTGGAGCGCAATATTCGCAGCCTAGTCTTACATAAGATTCGTCCGTCGACTATACCGGGAAATTCTAATATTGAGTGGGTTCAGTTTATTTCACAAGAGAACCCTTTTTGACGTCACCTCTCTTTTCTCCCGATGTTCCCATGCTTTTCCATTATTTTCCTCTCAATTACTCTTCTTGCTCGGTCCCGAAACGAACAAGGACCACCCATATCGGCTCGACTCCGCCCCTTTCCGTCTACCTTGCAGGGTGGCCGGAAAGAGAACATATGGTGCGCTAAGCCACGCCCACTACTCCCCTTAGAAGTCAAATATAGTCCTTTAAAAGGAATAAGTGAGCATACTAATTAGCTACTGTGTCTAGAAGATTCTATTATTATAATTATAATGGGTGGCAATATTATTGTTTGTATTTTTATTTTCTTAATACAAATTTGTCAACAAGGTGAGTGTTCGAAGGCTTTAAAAAGAAGATTTGGTGAGAGTCGACAAGACCGCATTGTCTGATTTCACAAAATCCATGCTGAATTTCTTGATGATTTGCAAATGTACGGAAGACTTGACACGGTGCGCCAAGGAAACCAAACAAAATAAAGGACTGTGCGCCTTTTTGAATATTAACATTCTTCGTTCATAAAAATTTGTGAATGTTCGTTAGGGCGCGGCACGCCGTGATTAATGCACTTATTTAACTAATGCTTTCAATATAGTTAACTTTAACTTTCAATTCCTTTATTTTTAATAAATAAACCTATACATAACATATAAAACACTATTAAATTTTTACTATTTGTAAATATTTTCAACTTTTTCTCACACAACCTTACACTGAACCTGTCAACTATAACTTTCTAAAACAAGTATTACCCCTTATTTTTTATTATATTCCATAAATATCTTTACTATAAATCTAGTGTTCCCGATTTCTGTTTATTTCTTTATAGTAACACTAGCTTGTGCATTAACTTAGTTTGCGGCGTCCGCAGGGATTTCTTATGAATAGACTTATAACTAACAGTAGCAGACGCTACTTGCACATTACACGCACATTAGTTGCACATAACTAGCCCGGATTAGCCCCAAATTCCCGAACAGTAATGCCAGATTCGCCTAGTATTCTACTCTTTCCAACTATTTTATGTCAAATGTTTGATGGTTCGTGTTTTTGACTTCGTAAATTTGCGCCAGAACTTATTTAGCAGCTAAACGCAGGGTGGAGGTTGAAAGAAACGTTCTGGATAAGTCTTTTGAGGTTTTTTGATGCTATATTTTAAAAGTATAAAACATTATTATAGTCGAATTCAAAACGAATAACTCAGTGGAGAAAATAATTTTCAAGCCAAAACTACTTGTACGCCATCGCGTTGGGCTTGTAAATAATTTTTTGCACTCCTTTAATCGTTTTGAATCCGACTATATATAAAACTTGTTATTTTACTTTGTCGGTACTAACTAATTCAGTAAATTATTTTATTTTTGTATAACTTGTAAGTTGTAGTGAAATCATTAACGAATGGAATCACTTTCAAGATTAACAAACATGCAATTACGAAAAGTACTCGAATACTTTAAACTAAATTATTTCTTTACAACCTAATCAGAAAACATGTTTAACAGTGATTTTATGAAGAAAAATAGTTTTAACTATCCCAGAACTACAATAAATCCTACTTACCGGCCCTTTCGAGTCATGAAGTGATGCTGTTCCCGTATTCTATGAACTGTGTTCTTATTTTGATGAATCCAGCAATCCTTTAGCCACTTCACATGTTCTTCAGAAAAACACAATTGTTATTTGTTATTTTTATATACAAAAAACTGGCAGGTTCTTCAACTAAAGTAGTTTTAAGCATGGAAAATAAACAAACTTCAGACTAATTTCTGTGGCCGTAGTATGGAGACGCCCGGGTGGGTGCCCGGACAATTTTTGGCTGCCCGAGCAGTTGAGGATTGTTGCCCGGGCAGGCTAAAAACTATACTTCAGCCTCTGAGTCTGAACCAATGATCCGAGTACTTTCGGCCAGAGACCAGTTTCAAAAAGTCGGGCCAGGCCCGATTGTTTTAAAAAAAATGGTGATATGTCTCTGCCTTCGGCTTTAAAATCTGGTTTTCGGTGATTTAAAGTCCCATCATAGCCGTTTTTGAGCTTTCGGTTACGCGTCCATAACGCGCGCTAAACCTAAATAGTGCCCCATCTGTTATAATGAAGTTTTCTGCTACAAATTGAGAAGCGGCCCGAAATGGCGGCAAAATAGAAAATAGACAACTCTTTGAAAGAGTAAATAAATAGCTAGACGCAGGGGGTTGCTGGTTTCAGACCGGACCGGGTGGGGTCAAATTTTTCAAAATAAATTTTAGTTCATTGGACTCGAGATCCAACGAATTATGGGTGAAAAACATATACTTTAAGGTTTTGAGAAGTATACCGAACAGTTTTCGCTAAAGCTGAGCGAAATGTAGTTAGTATAATATAGTCTGTTTCAAAACTTAGACTACATTGCGCCGGTCTCATACGATGCGCGGTGTTGCAAAATCTGCTTTGAAATTCCCTGGAAAATGCCTTCCCTATCATCAGACGAGAGAACTTTGGAAGGCAAAATTTACACTACTGTGCCTCGTACGAGGCCGGCGCAATGTAGCCTAGGTTTTGAAACAGACTATAGTTAATATCGTCCATCTCAACACCTAGGTTTCCAGCACGGTAATACGAGCGGGGCGCAGTGTTATATAAAATGAATGTAACATCGGACGACTTGGTGCGTTTTCTCTGAAAGTATATTTTTGTAACATGATGCCTGTTCGTGATACCGCGCTGGAAACGTAGGCCTTGAGATGGACTAGAGTTTTGGACAGACTGGAGTTGGCCCAAAAAAGACAAACGAACTGACCAAGCCTTAGTTTTAAAGTTCTCCACCTCATTCCTTTTTCCAGTATGTTCTCGTCACAGCATCCCCATAATATCCGAGAATTCCATGGGTAATACGGTAGCTCTTAGAGGACAAGATGTCGACTTCACCTGTAAAATAGACAATCTAGGTCGACACATGGTAGGTTACTGTAATAGAACAGGAGTATTTCGTTGTGAGACCAAGACCGGCGGCACGGTGTTAAAAATTCTAAATCGTAGTTTTTTATATTGACTTTTTCTTCGACTTTTGCGTTTCGCGGTTTCTTCTATTCGTCCATTAAATTAAAACGATTATACCACACGGCTCGCCGCGCCCTAGGGAAACGGGACAGAGCAAATTCAAACGGTGAACGCTTGATGATCATACCCTGGCTTATTTTGTTTTGGAATTCATGTTAATTTATATATCATTGGAAAGGCCATAGCTCAATCTGTGCAACTGAGTTTTTTCAAATGATTTGATTGAAGCGTTCCTGAGAGAAATGAATTTTATTTTAAAAATGTGAGCTCAGTCCTTTAATCCCACTGTCTCCTTTGGCGAGCCGTGGGAGACAGTAGGGTTAAATGGCTGAGAGAGATCTCATTTTAAAACTAAAGTTTATTTTTCTCTGGAAAGCTTTAATCGAATCATTCGAAAATCCAGTTGCATAGATTGATATATGGCCTTTCCAATGATATATAAATTAACGTAAATTGCTTAACAAAATAGGCCATGGTATGAGCATCAAGATTTCACCAATTGAATTTGCTCTGTCCCGTTTCCTTGGGGCGCGGCGAGTCGCGCTGAGTATTTTGAACTCTTGAACTTACGTGATCTCGAATACGAACAATACGAGACCGTTTGAACGATCTCTGTATGGTTTTCAATGTTAGGCCGTGCTCATAACAAATATTTAACAAACATGTCGGATCCGGGACTGAAAATTTAGCGGATGGGGTTGTAAATTTCGAAAACTCGGCACATGGCCGAGTACAATTTTAGCTTGAGATCGCTTGTTTTGGTAAAAAAGAGCAATCTATTTGATGCAAATAAATTTTTGCTCCTTGCATGTTCCAGAGTAGCCCCTTAGTAATCATTCTGTTGTCTCTGGATTGCAATTTATATTACATATTCATATCAATATTTGTACAGTAAATATCTATCTATTCAAATTGAGTTATCCGTCATAATGGGCTGGACTGTTCGTTGGTGCCCACATCAGAGGCAGCTGTGCCTTTTCTGTATAGGCCTGTCGGTAGAGACCGACCAATATAGTTGTTCCAACAAGATGAAGTTCTCTCTACAATAGTTGGTATTATAAGTATTTGTTGGGAATGTTAATGTTATGCTTGTTTATAAACTTACACCTTCAGCTCTGCATTTGTTAAGTATCCAGTCCCCGGCAGAACCGGTTCTTACATGAACAACAAAACGAGCTGTGGGATCAGTGACATATTCCAGAACACCCTGGAGTAAAAGACCTAAAATAGTACTTATTAATGCATAACTTAATATAAACGAACTAATATATTCTAGCCTATTTGTGTAGATTGGGTTAACTTTGTAAAGATTTTTATCGATTGTCGGGACAGTTCCACACATTCCTTTGATTCCTTCAGTGTCGTTCCGTAGCACAACACCTAGATATTAGAGTATAAGTTGAGGAATATTTGAGGTCTCCTACCTTCCACAAACTGTACTCCGTAGTACTTTTCTAGGAATTCGGTACGATCCTTGCCGGTGATAAAACGGTCATAGTCTTTTGTTTCTTCCCATAGCGATGCACTCATTCCCTGCAAATACAAACTGATTTCGGATTGAAACCTTTGACTATATTGAACAATTTCTTGTATTGAAGCGTACCCGAACTCTATGAATCTTGAAGTTATGTTTCTGGGGCGGTGCTGGGAAGAAGTCCAATAACTCCTGTTTGTTCTCAAATTCAATAGAATAGAGCTCGTGCATTGTATCGGCCAAGAATGGCGGACCCGCATATTTGTCAATCATATCAGGAACTAAAATCAACTTTTAATATGTATAAGTTATAGGAATATATAGACAGCTAGCTTGGTATACAACTAACCTCCTCTGCCTAAAGTGGGCTTGTACTGTAGACTGGGCTTCAATTTGTTGATGAGTTCGAATGTTGCTTGTAGTCCCATTCCACTAGATCTGTATCCTTCTCTGGTTACATAAACATTACCATAGACAATATCAAGATTGTCAATAGCCATAATGGCACCAAGCAGGACTCCGTCTACAAGGAAATAACCATTCATTTTCTTTCTTTTCTTATGTTACCTGATTTCCTGACTACGAACACTGTGCTGCAAATATCCATTTCCTGTAGAATGCTGAGAGTCGCATCGTCCTGTGTGGTCCATCGCTGCATCTTGATCATAGAACGCATTTGGTCCCATAGATCAGTTTTATCCTCCAACAGAATCTAAAGTAGAACTTTTAGAACAAGATATATAATGATTAGCTATATGTTAACAACCATACCTCAATTTCCTGCTCATCTACTTCGAGCTCCATAATATCTTCAGTTTTGTTGTCTTCCATGATTTATCTGAAATAAAGTATCCAATATGATATGAACATTTCAAATAAGCGAAAATCGTGCTCGTGAATTTAAAGATTTAACTCTTTTAAGCGTTTGTCGCAAGAAATAACATCATTGGAATTCAAACAGGATTAATAGTTAACTAAGAAACACATGATTTAATTAGAAATGAAATACTAGCGAGTGCGGAAGATGACTTGGCAACTTGTGACTTCAGACGCTCAAAGTAGTCCATTATCTGTACAGGAAGCGAGTGTGCGATAAAATAATCAAACCTAGTTTAACAAAAGCGAAGACAGTCGGTGCATTATTATCAGCAAGTAGGCGCTCTTGGTATTCATTAATACTGCCGTCTCAGATTGCTAAAGAAGAAAAGCGTGATCCTAATGATTTTATCAATGCAATATGGAAAATTGCGCTTTGGAACTTTTCAGAGGTTCAAGTTTTTCAGTCTTTGAACGCAAATATCTTAAATTAAAAACATTTCGAAAACTTAAATACTTTATATAACAAGACTAACAAATTTGGCAAAATAAATAGATAATTGTCTTTTGAACAGTTTTGTGGAAAAACGAGTTTGTACACTCGTATATGGGCCTGGGGCTTTTAGAATAAAGCTATTTTGTTGTTTTTGATAATACTCAATAGAAGGCGGAAGCGATACTCAGCACATTTTCTGTTAGTAAAGGCTCCTAAAACGAAAAAAAATAACCTGGGGTAGACACAAGTTTAGATCTTTCTAAACATTTAATTTTTGCAATAAGCTATAGGTGAGACTTGTCTCCTATTTCTTCACAACTTCTATTCCAAATTGTTTTATGACGACACCCTGAGATTGCTTTCAAACTTGCAAGTACAAATAATTGTACAATGAACATCACTGATTGGCTGTTTAATCGTGATTCCATTGCTGTTAGGCTTTAGCTAAACATCAATGCTGATAACAGTTGCATCATATTATCATTTTATAGGCAACTCCAAAAAGTTCACCTGTTTGCTAAATTAATACCCAGACGCTCACACCTGAGCAACATTTCAAGTTAATATGCATTTGTGTAGTATAGTTTATCAAACCATCCACATATTTGACAATAAAGTAATAATAATCTTTATTTTGCGCTTCTGAGGATAGAGACATATGTACAAGTGTTGTTAGGGATTGTTTAACCATCGTAATGAGCTGGTGAGTTTGTCGGTGCATGAATTAGATGTCTCTTGGTTCTATCTGTGAAGGATAAGTTGTACGTCATCATGTTGCAGAGGGCCCCCACACAATGTTTGTGTCTCTGAAACAATTAAATAGAAACCGTTGTTTGTTGCAAATTCATTGATTATCACATTCAAAAGAAAGCTAATGTGTTAGTGGGATAGTTTTATTGTTGCATTAATTACCTTTGTTTGTTCGCATTTGTCCAGCACCCATTCTCCGGCTGATTCTGTCCTTACATGGGTTACAAACTGAGCATCCGGGATTTTTATCAACGACGAGACGGCCAAAACCAAAGTACCTGCACACACAATACGTTAGTTAGTGAATAGAAACGTTTTATACCTGCATCGTCTTTGCTTTCGGCGTAAATTGGAGCAATTTTGAATATTTTTGGGCTGAGAGAAGATGGAACTATGCCGGCAGCACCGCGAATCTGATTGTTACGGTCCAGTAATATGAT